>JBBPBX010017657.1:0-30942 GCA_038048925.1 Garcialebias charrua | reverse complement strand
TACACACACACACACAAACACCTCCTCCTCCTCCTCCTCCTTCTCCTCCTCCTTTGTTGTTGCAGGTGAGCTGTCTCTGCAGGCCGCCACATGTTCAGTCATTTCCCACAATGCACAGTCTTCAGATGTTCAGGATGGGGGGTGGGGGTTCAAAGCCCCTCCCCCTCCCTACCAGCCTCTGCATGAGCCTCTGGGTGATCTTTGGGGTCAAAGGTCAGACTTCATGTTTATTATACCATTTCTTTCATTTTTACTGAAAAACAAACAAAAACCATCTGCGTCTTCTTGGGTTTGATGAAACTTTGATTCTCTAAGTCAGAACTTTTTATAAAATGTATTTTTCTGTTAAGAGACGTCCCTCAGAAATATTTTTTTAATGAAAGGAGAAATTCTCAGAGTTCTAAAAATGGTAAAATGGTAAATGGAGCTTATTTATATAGCGCCTTCCAGCCCCCTCTGAGGAGCCCCAAAGCGCTTTACAATACGAGCCACACATTCATACACCGTTAGTGGTAGCCTGCCTTGTAGGGCGCTATCCAGACCTACCGGGAGCAACTCGGGGTTAAGTGTCTTGCCCAGGGACACAACGACACATGGTGGGCGGATGCGGGACTCGAACCTCCGACCTTCCGATTGGGGTTCGACTGCCATTACCACTGTGCCACGGTCGCGCCCCCCTCCTTCTACATAAATAAAGATAGTGGGTTAAATATAATAAATTCATATTACATGTTTTACTACTCAGTTTTATTTACCAGTATATTTTATATACCAGTGTATTTTTTTAATTTGACCTGAGAAATAAAATGCTTTTCTCCATCTTGTACATATTCTGTTGAGTTAATATTAACCCATTGTTCAGCGTTGGTCAGGTCCACTGGTAACGATGGTTTTAATCCTTGTTCCAGTTTTAATCAAACCTAGTGTTCAACAGTTCAAACATCTGCACGCAGGTCTCAGGAGGATCAGGAAGAACTGGGTTTGATGGGACTTTAATTATTATTATTTATTTTTTCCCCTCATTTTTTCCCACTTGTCCTGTTCAGGGCCAGTGGGGGAGCTGGCCCCCTGGGGGGGGGCCATTGCCACCTCAGTTCTTCCTCCCCATCCCAATCTTCCTCCACCCACTACATCACACCACCACTCAGACAGGGCCTTGAACTACTGAGCTGTGGGGAGAATCCTCCATCTCCATGGTTCATGGAGACCTGGGCCCCAATTTTATTATACAACCTAGACGCTGACTTACAACATTCTCACAACACATGCATATATAGGGTCTGGAGTGAACACACAGTACATATAGGTGGTGGGATGTGTTATCATTCTCACCTCTGGGACTTGTGTCCACTCTGTAGCATGTAGACATTTAGGGCTCTGGGCAAGGGTTGGGGGGTGAATGGGCACTGCCTGCTCTCTGGGGCCCCTATTTAGTTGATGGGAGTTTTAAAAAACCCTCTACAAGTGAGTTCATATGGTTGCAGTACCTCAGAGGAGGGTGTTTGCAGTGAACTGCTGAGATCTTTGGAATATCTAAAAAAGCTAAGTCTGGTCCTCTGGACATTCAAAAACAAAAGAAAAAGACAAAAAAGTAGAAGTTGTTTTGTTTTTTGAATGTCCAGAGGACCAGACTTAATAATAATAATAATAATAATAATAATAATAATAATGAATTTAATTTATAACGCACTTTTCATTAGTGAAAATCTCAAAGTGCTACACACATTGAATGCTACACACATTCATACACCGGTGGCGGCAGACTACCATGCAAGGTGCTTTCCAGTCCTACCGGGAGCAACTCGGGGTTAAGTGTCTTGCCCAAGGACACAACGACACATGGTGTGGGGAACTGGGATTCGAACCTCCAACCTTCCAATCGACTTAGCTTTTTTAGATTTTTCTACCTGGATTATTGAGCATGCATCAGGGTATCTTTGGAACAGATTGCCTTAACAGTCGGATGGGTTGCTGTGGTGCTTCAGTTATAAACCCCCGTCTCCAGGTTGGATCCTTCGTCCCCTTTTATCCATCCATCCATCCATCCATCCATCCATCCATCATCTTTATCCACTTCTTACTTTATGGGTTGTGGG
Source organism: Garcialebias charrua (assembly GCA_038048925.1). NCBI lineage: Eukaryota > Metazoa > Chordata > Actinopteri > Cyprinodontiformes > Rivulidae > Garcialebias > Garcialebias charrua. The sequence goes on along the minus strand of JBBPBX010017657.1, from coordinate 28,846 downwards.
GGTCACTGGTGCCCATGACCAGCAGGCACTGTGGGGGACACCCTGGACAGGTCTCCAGTCCATCACAACCAAAGTGATTCAAGGCAAGAAAGTTATAAAGTAACTAAAGTTCTTTTTTAGATTCAGAGAGAGAGAGAGAGCGAGAGATTCAGAGTTTCTTTATTGTCATTCCACTACAGGTGGTACGTGTGGTGGAACTAAATTATGTACAGGGTCCCAGTTACATCCAACTATAAAATGTAAAAACAAACCAGTAATAAGATCGAATATATGAACTAAGAAAAACATCATGCTAAGCACTAATAACATAAAAACAATAAACACAATACACTGAACAGCAGCACCATCCAGGTTGGATCCTTCATCCCCTTTATTCATCCATCCACTACGTATCCATTATAAAAATATCCATTATGATGTATTTGACGGTTCTGACGTTCTAAGGCAAGAGAATGTGTGCTTCTCAAAATTAAACCCAACATTATGGATATCAAATACATTATGATTTTACTTGCCAGTAAACTCTAAATCTCAATGTCTAAGTTTTAATAATCCCACCCCACTGTCTACAGCCATAATGTGCTTTTATAACAGAACTTCATACTATCAAATATTTAAATGAAAGTTTTTCTTATTGTCCTTATCTAAAAAAAGAAGCAAATTAGTGAATTACTATTAGTGAATGCAGAAGAAGTTTAATTGTGAATTGAAGATAGAAGCAATTTGTTCTACAGGAGGAATGAACTAGAAGTCACAGCGTTCACAACTCATAATGATTTCCAAAAACAACCGGATTTATAGTTTTACTTGAGTCTTTTGTCTTTTAGATCTCTGAGAGGGTGAGAAGTATTCCAGAAGTTCAAGTGGAGGTGAGTGAGGTTCTCAGGATGATGTGACAGTGGTCAGGCAGAACGACGAGAGGCTGAGCTGATGTTTGGAAAGGTGGAGAAGATGTGTGCTACCTCATACTCTGCTGCTCAAGACATGCTTGTGTCATTATTTCAGGGGAAATTAACTGACTTTCCAACAAATAAGATTCATCTCCAATAAACTTTATCAACTTCAATCAGGGAAGCTTTTACATTTCATAGTGACTCACTTTTAAAGTCATCTTTTTCTAAACTCAAGTCTCTGTTGAGCCTTGAAACCCTGCACTGCCACCTTGTGGATAAATTGATTATAGCACGTTAGACATTTTGAGACCCTCCATCCATCCATCCATCCATCCATCCATCCATCCATCCATGCATCCATCCATCCATCCATCCATCTTCTTTACCCGCTTCTTCCTTTTTGGATCTCTGGGGTCACTGGTGTCCATGTCCAGCAACACTGTGCAAGAGGCGGGGGACACCCTGGACAGGTGTCCAGTCCATCACAGGGACACATAGAGACAAACGAGACAAAGTCAAAGACAAGTCAAAGTTTCTTTATTTGTCGTTCACACCACATTTGTTAAACGAGGTGGAACAAAATTGTGTACACAGGGTCCCAGTTACATCCAATAAAAGTATAAATTGTAAAGAAAAACAGTAATAAGATCTAAGATATGAACTAAGAAATATGTTAAACTAAGAATACACTAAGCACTATAGTAGTTCAAAAACAATACACCGAACAACAGCAGCATGAACATGAGTCTGTGTGAGCAGAGGAGTATGAATGAACACAGAACATGAAATGAATAAATCACAACCATTCACTCACACCTAGGGTCAATTTAGAGTTACCAATCAGTCTAACATGCATGTTTTTGGTCTGTGGGATGAAACCAGAGTGCACGGAGAAATCCCATGCATGCACGGAGAGAACATACAAACGGCACCCAGAAAGGCCCTCGGACTGGGATTTGAACCGGGGACCTGCTCGCTGAGAGGCGGCAGCTTTTTAAAAACCTATTAGTTTTATTTGGTGCAAAGTTTGTTATAACATCCAAATGTTTAATGCATCGTCATACCCACAGATTTTTGTTACTTTCCCTTGAGATTTCACAAGAATTTTCTAATATGGGAACCTTTCAGATCATCAGCTCATCTTGAAGTTTGTCTGTTAATATATATTTTTTAATTTTATTTATTTAAACCTTATTCATCCAGATAGTCTCACCGAGTCACAAGGACTCATTTCAGAGACCTGTTTTAGACAGGCAGCAGTCCCATGCAAACATGGGACTTCTGTTTTACTCAGTTTGTCTATGTCGATGTGTCGTCTGTCCCTATCAAATAAATAAACAAACAAACAATATAACAAAAAAAATAATCAACTAAAATAAAAAATTGTGTTATAAAAACATTGTTACTGTTAGCAGCACGGTCCTGTTAGCAGTGCGTTCCTGTTAGCAGTGTGGACTCATTAGAAGCATGATGATGATGGTGATAAAAGTTCTAAAGTGAAAAACCTTGGTGTTATTTTTGATCATGATGTTTTTTAACCCCCACATTAAAATGTTACCAAAACTGCCTTCTTTCACCTGCGTACAATCACTAAAATTAGAAACATCTAGTCCAAAAATGATCCAGAAAACCGGTCCATTTATCACATCTAGGTTGGACTATTGTAATTGTTTAACAGTACTATCTGGGTGTCCACAAACTTCTTTAAAAGGTTTTTAGTTTTAATAATCCAAAGTGCTGCTGCCAGAGTCTTAACTGGAGTTAGGAGAGATCATCTCTCTCCAGTTTTAGCTTCTCTCCATTGGCTCCCTGTAAAATCCAGAATAGAATTCAAAATCTTACTTCTAACCTACAAAGCTCTCAACAACCTAGCTCCATCTTATATTACAGATCTTATTGTTCCATATTTTCCTAACAGAGCACTTCACTCTCAGACTGCAGGTTTACTTGTGGTTCCTAGAGTTTCCAAAAGCAGAATGGAGGAAGATCTTTCAGTTCTCAGGCTCCTCTCTTGTGGAACCAACTTCCAGTTTCTGTCCATGAGGCTGACACATTGTCCAGTTTGAAGACTGGACTCAAGACTTTCCTTTTTGATAAATCCTATAGTTAGGGTCGGCTTAGGTTTCCTGAGCTGTCCCTTAGTTCTGCTGCTATAGAGGACAAACTGACCACGTTTCTTCACTATATTACTGTCTTTAGAGTCAGAGTCAGATAGATTTATTTGTCATTTGCATCTCATGTGGTACATGTGGTGGAACGAGATTATGTACACAAAGTCCCAGTTACATCCAACAATAAAATTTAAAAGAAAAACAGTAATAAGATCTAAGATATGAACTAAGAAAGCAGCATTGAGGCCCTCGCAGCAAAGCCCCACTCCGGCTTATAGTGGCGACAGCGGGAGCGCCAGCTAATCCGCCCGGTCGCTATCTCGAACGCTCTCGTGCCTATCCCACACCCGTTTGCCAGGGTGCGCATTTTCCAAATCTTCTAAATCACCTGTGAACTCAGGAGCTCCAGCAACACCTCCCGGTCGCAATGGTGAACGCTCCCATTCCGTTCCCGCACGCGTCCACCAGAGTGAGCACTCCGCCCATATCAGTAGGAGTCCAGCTGCAAGTCTTCCAAGTTTGACTGAAATGTGACTTTCCAGACAGGAGTTTTTGGAATTTCCTTTTTTGTGGCAAATGTTTGATGAGCACTTCCGTTAGGCTTTTCCACATGTCGTGTGTGGTAATGAACAGTTAGCGAATACAGTTTCAGTCTTATATGGACAAAGCTGGAAGAGTCACCCAATAATAGTGAGTTTCTTGTGTGAGTGGGTGGGCTTAAGTAATGTCATGAATCCACAATACCAAATTTTCTCGAATTGCTCATTGCTGAAGTACAAAAAAATCTGGTGCAGATGGGATTATGTATCATTGAGCCAGGGGACACTGGAGTAACATTTTCAACAAGAATACCAATGTGTATAAAAAGTGGTCACTGATGAAGCACAATAAATCTGGTTCAGATCATTTGATGTATCACTGATCTGTAACTGATGGAATAATGTAGGGGGCGCACTTGAGTCGAATGTTAAATAACCATGTCAATGTGTTTAGAAATCCCCACAGATGATGTACAATAGATCTGGACCAGATTGGATGGTCTATCATTGACATACAACAGTTTGAATTATTTAGGGGGTGCACTGGAGTCAAAAGTTAAACTACAATAGAAATGTGTGTAGAAGTTCTCACTGATGACGTACAATAAATGTGGTGCATATTGGATAATAAAGCACTGATCTGTAAGTGTTGGAATGACAGATGATGCACAATACATCTGGAACAGATCGGATGATCTATCAATGAGATATAACAGTTTGAATAATCTAGGGGGCACACTGGACACATATCAATATGTGTAGAAGTGCTCACTGATAAAGCACAATAAATCTCGTGCAGGTCTAATTATGTATTACTAAGATATAACTGTAGTAATAATATAGGGGGTGCTGTGGAGGGTATTGGCCACTTATCATGGACGTCTGTTCACGTGGTGGATAATGATCGATCCTAGCAATTTTGGTGCACCTCGGTTCAAATCTGTGGAATTTAGAGTCTAACATATGGCGACGGCATCACATCTGAGATCGTCACACCACCATGCCAACATCCCCCGTTGAAAACTGTTTGTAATTTAAAGTAAATCAGACCAACTTGTTATATGTCTTCTAACACAGGATCATCCTGATTAGTTCAAAGGTGTCATAGAGGGAGCATTCCAAGTTTAAAAAATGTTATAAGTCCTGTTATGAGGGGGCGGGGCTTTGATGACGTCAGAATATGACCATAAAGGATTGTCGGACATCCATCATGCCAAGTTTTTGCATTTTTGTCTTTCAATATGAAAGTTATAGGGTTTTGAAATTTACGGCGTGATGCGCAAGTTTGAGGCCTGGCCACGCCCCTTTAGCATAAACAAAAACGCAAGCTTTTGATAACTTTTACTCCTCAATGTGTTAAGGGCATGTTAACCAAGTTTGAAGGCAATCCTTCAAAATCCCTAGGAGGAGTTCATTAAAATTCACAATTCGAAATGCCCAAAAATGACCCTTTGACCCAAAATGGTCGACTTTCTGTTGGTTTTGTACCAGGGCTCCAATAGGTACTGATCAGACACAGATGTTCACCGAGTTTCAGAATTATCAGTCACAAAATGGCTTGGGGCTCAGGTTTTCAAATATTCTAGGGGGCGCTGTGGAGGCTATTAGCCATATAGCATGGACTCCTGTTCAAGGGGTGGGCAATAGAGCTTTGGAGCGTGACGTCACTGGTCCACCGCGCACAGCATTGTGGGTAGTTTTTTGTCGATCTGCCATTTTTCCTGCCTTGCTCGTATTTTGTTCGAATCAGGTTTCAACAGCTTAGCAATGGTCCTAAATTGCTGTGTAATAGGATGCAATGTCCGTTCACACGACAGAAAAGGTAAAAAAATAGAAAACGGACTCTCGTTTTATAGTTTCCCTACCTGGAAACAACGCGAGGGCGAGCTTGTGTCGGCCATAACAAAAAGGAGGCATGGATATCAGCAGTGAGACGTCCTGATGTAACGTTCTCCAACATCACAAGATACATGCTTGTTTGTTCCAGACATTTCCATTCAGGTGAGTATTTTAAATCAGTTTACTGGAGTTGTGCCATTTTGTCAAGGTGTATCATGTTTTGGTCGAGTTCAGTGCATAGTGGGTCAACCAAGTTTAGGTCGGACATCTGTGTTATTTTAAAATAAACTGTTTAAAGTTGATTGTGTTGTCACATTGACTGTAGCATATTGTTTTTTATTATTAATTTATTTCTTTATTCATTTTATCAAAATAAATACCCAACAAAGACAAAAAAAAGAAAATATAAAATGAAAGGCAGCAGAAAGAAGAAACTATCTTATTATATCTGCCCCTTTTCCAAACAATCTATTCAAAGAATAATCTATAAGTAACAAAAAATGAGTAACTCATCTCAATTTTCAAATTTCAACATATTACACATTAAAGCGCTTCATCTTTTAACAAAATGTGTCTGAATATTTAAGGGTAGTACATTGTTATGACATTTATACATCACCATTAAAATAAGGTAATCTACCAATGGAACTTCAGTAATTTCAACTAAAAAAATAATATACTAGATGGATGACAGTAATGTTTTCTGGCAATAATTATATTACTGATCTGCGTTCTCTTCAAGGCAAATCTTCTTATGAGATGGATGAGTCAAATCCCGACTGGGCTCCAACACTGCACTTGGGACACTCCGAGGTGAAAGAGACGTTACAGCAGAGCACAAGGGGAAGATGAAGGCCAGGAAGTGATGGAAAGGCAAAATCAACAAGCAGTGTCTGCGGTGGAAACCCCACGAGAGGACATCACTGTCGCTGCAGATGGGGAGGAGGAAGATGAACCAGCAGCAAAAAGGCGACAAACAGAATGTCAGTTGTGCGAACAAAGAAGAGCAGAAATTAATCGTCTCTTACAGGAAAACAGGGAGCTCAGGTCAGAGCTGAATAAAAAACAGCTAGACAAAGAATTTCTTAGGGGTGACACAAAAAAAGTCAGGTACTATACAGGACTTCATTGCTTTGCCGTATTGTTGTCATTGTTTGAATTTGAAATGAAACAGATCCATTTTGAAGTAAACATTTGATGTAATTAAACATTTCCAGTAAATGTGATGAACGTGTGAGTTAATACATTTTATAGAAAACACACAAAAATGTGCAAATATAAGTCAACAGCATGTTTTACATAATTATGTCTCCCTTGAAGTACAAGCTCTGAGAAATATCTTTAGGAAGCTTCATGCTTTCTGTAGACGTCCAGCCATGTCTGTGTGGTCCACACAAGGTCACAGTGGTTTGATTATGCACCTGTGCAGAGTGGGTGATGCTTCTGCAGGTGAACTTCATCTCCTGCCTCCAGCTGCTGGATGCTGCATGTCTTGTATCTGTGAGGGAACTTCCTCCAGGCAGCAGCGATCACACTGAGTCCATCAGAAGATGCTCCAAGTTCAGGAGTTGGTGTTTATGATGAAACCACATGCTTTAACTTTAAGATTTTTTTTACTGCTCGCTGTATTTTAATGTAGGTGTTTTGATGATTCACACACCATTTTATTTCTGTGTGTAGACACACTGTTACTCAGCATGACCCACGGTGTTCTGGTGGCTCAGAGTCAGAGCAGAACCTGTGAACACAATTAAAATGGTGAATGAAAAGACAATCTATAATATACAGTATATATATGCATCTTAATACATATACTGTATATAGTGATTATAGTAATCTAATCAAGATTTGAAGTCTACATGTTATTAGACATGCTCAAGTCATTAAAAATAAGGTAATTTTCAACTTGGACCTTTGTAATTTAGTTAAAAAACATACTTTAAAAATCAAGTGTTCTCAGTTTTTAATACTCCTAGCATACAGAAGGTTGTTTGATTCTGAAAGAAATGTAAATTAATAATTTATGTACAATTAAGGAGCCAAAAACAACGTACCTTCAACGTATTTACAATCTGGGGGCTTTAAAAATGTCCAAATCATCTACCCAGCTGTTCATAGATTGGACCAGCTCTCCCAGTGATTTGTAATTATAAAAATTATTTGTGGTGTAAACACTGACACAGACCAGGTCTGCTAAAATGACTGGGAAGGGAATGTCAGTGGAGGCAAGTATTACTCCGGGTCTCTGCTCCATTTATTTATTTATTTCAAACGGGCAACATTTCCAATTATACCGATTTTTTCCATGTAGTTTTTTTTTTCTCACCTGGGAGAAGCTTATTAGGATACAGTCCACTTTATTTTGCCTGCTTTTCAGAATCGTGACGGAAGATACAGCGCGAAAACAATGGAAAATCTCCTGAATTTCTTTTATTTTTTATGAAGACAACAAACATGGCGGTCGAGACGGGAACGCCCCGACACGCCCCGACACGCCCCCACACAGTGACGTCTGCTCCAAAGCTCTATGATCAATCATACTGTTTTTGGTGCACCTCGGATCAAATCTCTGGAATTTAGAGCCAAACGTATGGCGACGACATTGGGTCGTACTTCGCCACGTTGCCACGCACATGCTCCACCCAAAATGGTAAGGGTTGGAAAGCAAGTTAAACCAACAAGTCTTGGGTCACTGGACACACTGTCATGCTGATTAGGTGACAGGGGTCAGATCGGGACTGTTCAACATAAAATTTTACACTTCCTGTTGTCAGGGGGCGTGGCTTAAATGATGTCATGATTTGACCATTTGGTCTTTCAGGGGTCCGGATGTTTATGTCTATGTTTATTAAATTTGTTCATTTTTTTACAGAAGAAACAATACAAGACAATCTCATTAAATGATAGTGTACAAAATGTAAAAAAATGAAAGGTAGCAGAAAGAAGAATAAATCTTATTATATCTGCCCCTTACTTACAACAATCAGATTAAACAACAATAATCAGCCATGTAAACAATAATAATCTTCAACCAACTTTTTCAACAATCAGATTTAACAATAATAATCTTCAACCAACAGTACAAAATGACTAACTCTTTCTAATTTTCTAATTGATACAATACACATTAACAACAGTACAAAATGACTAACTCTTTCTAATTTTCTAATTGATACAATACACATTACGCTATTTCATATATATTTTTTAACACATTTGTTTTGATCATTTTTTTAAATGGATCAATCACTGAAGGATTGATGTATTAGATAGTTTTCTTGTAGGTGCTATTAGCGTTTCATTTTTCAAGGCGAGATGTCCAACTTTGCTCTCTGGTCCCGCCCCTTCAGCATGCTTCGAAATGAACCGTTTTGATAATTCTTTGTCCCCCATGCCTTTTGAACCAAATGGTCAAATTTGAAAGCGATTGTGCAAAATCCCTAGGAGGAGTTTGTTCAAATGCGGAGGTTGTAAACAGCCAAAAAGGTGTGAAAATTTGGACAGCATTCCAAAATGGCCACCTTCCTATTTATCGTACGACATTCGTGCCAGAGGATTTTCTGTGCCTCTTGGTGAATTGAAGAAGTGTACCAAATGTTATGTTTCTACGACAAACTAAAGTTAATGCCGAGGGTCTTTTGAAAATTTCTAGGTGGCGCTCTTGAGCCGTTTCTGTTGCGAGTTTTGTCATGCCCCCAAAATAGGTAAATTTTCACCAGTCCTGATGTGGCCGCCAAATTTGGTGAGTTTGGGATATGATAAAGCCCCCAAAAGCCCAATTCATTTGGCAGAAAAAAATTGCAGCTCGGGCCTGAACAGAGCAATTACAATAGGCCTTCACCGCGCTTCGCTGCTCCTTCGTTGTTCAGCCTAAAAATACACTAAGCACTAATAAAATAAAAACATTATGTCGAACAGCAGCATAAACATGAGTCTGTGTGGGCAGATGAGCAAGCATGAACACAGCAACATGAAACAGATCAGCAGCAACATGAAACAGATCAGCAGCAACATGAAACAGATCAGCAGCAACATGAAACAGATCAGCAGCAACATGAAACAGATCAGCAGCAACATGAAACAGATCAGCAGCAACATGAAACAGATCAGCAGCAACATGAAACAGATCAGCAGCAACATGAAACAGATCAGCAGCAACATGAAACAGATCAGCAGCAACATGAAACAGATCAGCAGCAACATGAAACAGATCAGCAGCAACATGAAACAGATCAGCAGCAACATGAAACAGATCAGCAGCAACATGAAACAGATCAGCAGCAACATGAAACAGATCAGCAGCAACATGAAACAGATCAGCAGCAACATGAAACAGATCAGCAGCAACATGAAACAGATCAGCAGCAACATGAAACAGATCAGCAGCAACATGAAACAGATCAGCAGCAACATGAAACAGATCAGCAGCAACATGAAACAGATCAGCAGCAACATGAAACAGATCAGCAGCAACATGAAACAGATCAGCAGCAACATGAAACAGATCAGCAGCAACATGAAACAGATCAGCAGCAACATGAAACAGATCAGCAGCAACATGAAACAGATCAGCAGCAACATGAAACAGATCAGCAGCAACATGAAACAGATCAGCAGCAACATGAAACAGATCAGCAGCAACATGAAACAGATCAGCAGCAACATGAAACAGATCAGCAGCAACATGAAACAGATCAGCAGCAACATGAAACAGATCAGCAGCAACATGAAACAGATCAGCAGCAACATGAAACAGATCAGCAGCAACATGAAACAGATCAGCAGCAACATGAAACAGATCAGCAGCAACATGAAACAGATCAGCAGCAACATGAAACAGATCAGCAGCAACATGAAACAGATCAGCAGCAACATGAAACAGATCAGCAGCAACATGAAACAGATCAGCAGCAACATGAAACAGATCAGCAGCAACATGAAACAGATCAGCAGCAACATGAAACAGATCAGCAGCAACATGAAACAGATCAGCAGCAACATGAAACAGATCAGCAGCAACATGAAACAGATCAGCAGCAACATGAAACAGATCAGCAGCAACATGAAACAGATCAGCAGCAACATGAAACAGATCAGCAGCAACATGAAACAGATCTGCAGCAACATGAAACAGATCAGTAGCAACATGAAATGGATCAGCAGCAACATGACTAAGTCACACCCCCTTCTTAAGGGACACTTCCTGTTGATTCTTTTGTGCTTTTGGAGAGAACTAACTCGCAACCTGTTTCTCTCCTCTGGAAAAGCTGGAGACGCTCCGGTCAGTGTGTCAACTAGACCCACGTCTCAGCTGGAGTCACGGCAAAGCCTTGCTGTGCCTCGAAACACTCATTTCTGAAAGAATTTGTTTTCGGAAGTTTTATTTTGAAAGTCAGTCAGCGCGCTTGACCTTTGTTCCCTGCCGAGGGAGGCGAGTTTCCTCGTATCGTGAATCAGCCACACACGCTGAAGTTCCAACTGGACGGCCGTTGGACAAACTCATCCACGTGTTGAGTCCAGACACTTCTCCACTCTTATCTCCAAGAGACGAACCGTCAACAGGTAACGAGTCGTGGTGTGCTTGAACGTGCGGGAGCCCAGCAGTCTGCTCGGGTGGGGAAAAAGTGCCACCCTGTCTGCTCAAAATAATCAACTTCGGTTAACTTAGCTTTCACTTTATTTCTTCCTCCTATTTCTTATTTTTCATAAGCTTTTAATCTGTCAAGTAAATGTACCAACAGTTTAAGTTCCTAACTGTCTGTTTGTTTTAATTTGAATTCTTGTCAACGTAGTTATTAAATCAGAGCTAATATCGATACAAATGTTTAATGTAATTTTTGTGATAGTTTCAATAAAAGGTCTATTTTCTGGTAGACCAACATAAGTTGAAGTCTCTCGTGAAATTACATTTCTGGCTAATCACATCACAGATTTATTGATTTATTCTGAAAAAGTTGAGACCCCGTGAATTGGTGGCATGTTTGTGCAGATAAAAGTCTGCTCAGACCTGCGCATCCAAACTATAGGTAAGTCAGTAAACTGACCTCGTAAGTGTTTAATTACACAAACGGCCTATAGATTTGTTACAGATGCATCCCACCACAGCTGTATCATCTGCAAACTTTACAATATGACAGTCTGGATGGGTAGCTGCACAATCATAAGTGAGCAGAATAAACAGGAGAGGGCTCAGCACACATCCCTGAGGAGAACCAGTGCTGAGGGTTATGGTGGAGGAAGCGAAGTTATGGATCCTCACTGACAGTGGTCTGTTCGTTAAGAAGTCTAGTACCCAGTTGCAAATGGAGGGGCTTAGTACTAGTGTGAGTAGTTTGTCCATCAGGGTTTGGGGGATCAGGGTCTCACCCACCGGGAGCATACAGACGTAAGAGTTCTTTTGCTCCAGGTGGGTGAGAGCAGTGTGGACCACAGAGGAGATGGCATCCTTTACTTACTCTACTCACCCTGTTTTGTATTTGTAATTATTTTTTTCTATCCTAACATACTTTTGTCTTTCAGGTACACCTGGAGCTATAACTGGACCTACCATTCTGTTTGTTTGTCTCTCCTTCCTGTCCTCTCGAACCAGCCAGTCAAAGCAGATGGCCATTAGACTGGTTCTGCTGGAGGTTTCTTCCTGTTAAAAGGGAGTTTTTCCTGTCCACTGTTGTCTTTGTGCTTGCTCAAGATAGGAGATTGTGACTAATGCCCCTTTTCCACCGCTCGGCTCGGGTCGGCTCGGGTCGGATCAGCTCAGATCGGATCAGTTCGGGTCGGGTCACATGTAGTTCTGTTTCCACAGCTTTTTTGTACCCTGTGGGCGGGGTCCAGAATCCTACTCGTCTTACCACATGGTGGCAGTAGTGTTCCCTCAAGCTATTTACTAGTAGCCACCACTAGAAGAAGAACACAATAAAGGCTTTGACAGAATGTTGTGAAAGAGATGTCATGCTATAATGAGTACCTCATGAGCTGTAATCTTTAAACCCAATTCATAATCCTACCTTGTTGCCTTCTTTAAACCCATGTATTTTCCAATTTAGTATTTTTACAATAAAGATGTATTAAAAACACATTTTATTATTTAGTTATGCACAAGGTGCTTGATAAAGTTGCAAAACCATATTTGTCTGAGCTGCTTCAACCTTCCTGCCCTCCCCGATCTCAGATCAGCTGAGCAGTTGCTGTGGAAGTGTTCAGTGTCAGAGAGGCCTTCTCTCTTCCTGTTTTTAAATCTCTTTTAAAAACACACTTTTATTCATTGGCTTTTAACACGTGATCTTATCTTTTATGGCATGTTAACACACCTGCAGTAAGACTGGTATATGTATTTATTTATTTTTGTATGCTTTTTATAGTTTTTAATTAACTTGTCTTTTATGTTATTGTACAGCACATTGGTTGACCCTGTGGTTTTTAAAATGTGCTTTACAAATAAAGATGATTGATTTAAAACATCACAATGTGATCTTTGAAACTGCCAGTGTCTCCCTGGTATAGCTGCTGCTGGGCGCAGATGATGGATGGATGGATGGTCACTCTGTGAACACCTTGAGGAGCTGAAGGCGGTGGATGTTGATGCGTGTGTCTCCCTGGCAAAGCATGCTGCTGGGCGCAGATGATGGATGGATGATGGATGGGTAGATGGATGGTCTGTGAACTTTAACTTTAAACTGTCCAAAGGACTTTGGCCACTTTGAATTTTTGACTGTTTTTGTCTGACTTCATCCTAGAACCAAATAATTTATAACGTAATAACAGTTGAGCAGATTCTAATAATCTTTATGTTATGATTCTTTAAAGGTCAAATGCAAATGGAAAGTTCTCTTAACTTCCAGTATGGATTTAAACACTATACACACTTCACATTGTAAAATAAGTTTAGGAAATTGAATGTTCCAGAACACCACTTAAGAAAATATAACGTTTAATAGGAAAAGTTTGAAGTGACAAACAGAAGTAACGAATTTCCATCTGGTGTCTCACGGCTTCCTCCAGAAGACGACACAGAGGTTGTTCAATTCTGGTGATTTTCTTCTGTTGACTGTAAAAGAAAAATGTGGTTAATTTAGTCCAGAAACAGTTTTTTTTTACTAACATAGTGTAATCACAACATGTTCATGTACTGACTGTAACCTGTTGGAGTTATTTGAATTAATATTCAATGTTTAATAGACATAAATGTGTCAAGCTAGCTCCATTTTTTTTCTCCCTTGTACTTTGTAACACCTATCATCAATTACATAAAAAAACACAGCAGATATTTTTCAAACTAACAAAGTGTACTCACAACATGTTCATGTACTGACTGTAACCTGTTGGAGTTATTTGAATTAATATTCAATGTTTAATAGACATAAATGTGTCAAGCTAGCTCCATTTTTTTCTCCATTGTACTTTGTAACACCAATCATCAATTACATAAAAAAAAAACACACGGCAGATATTTTTCAAACTAACAAAGTGTACTCACAACATGTTCATGTACTGACTGTAACCTGTTGGAGTTATTTGAATTAATATTCAATGTTTAATAGACATAAATGTGTCAAGCTAGCTCCATTTTTTTCTCCATTGTACTTTGTAACACCAATCATCAATTACATAATAAAACACACGGCAGATATTTTTCAAACTAACAAAGTGTAATCACAACATGTTCATGTACTGACTGTAACCTGTTGGAGTTATTTGAATTAATATTCAAATTTTTATAATTTATTTTCATAATGCAGGCACAGGTTTGGAAGAAGTCAAAGCGAACCTACTTTAAATGCAGCAGATTTGATCACTACATGACATTATTAAAGGATGGTTAATCAGGAACCCTCGTGGTATAAAGTCAGCTATGAAATATATTTTATATCTGTTCATTGAGCTACATTTTAAGCCGTATTACGTCACAACATGTTCATGTACTGACTGTACAAAGTCAGATCGCCACGAGCAACGCGTGCGGGCGTGCGCGTTGCTCGTGGCGATCCTACTTTTTAAATTCCTGCAGTTTTGAGCAGTACGTGATTTTATTAAGGACACGTTCAGCTGAAGACCCATCTTTGCTATAATTTTAAAAACAAATAATTGTTTTTACCGTGTTATTCATGTAAAGTCCTGCCGTGATCGCTTCCCTCGCTTCCGTGAAAACAGCTAGAGTCCACACAGACTCCTCCTTCCGGTGCGGGTGAGCACGCGTTGTCACCCCTCTGAAACCACACCAAAAATCTGGCGCAGTGCAACACGGAATATCCGGTGGAAAAGGCGTAAGGTGTCTGCGACGCACATATGACGTAATATCCGACCCCGAGCTGACCGGTGGAAAACGGTCATAAGTGAAGATTTAACAAGTCAAGTTGGGGCGGCCGTGGTGTAGTGGTAATGGCAGTCGTCTCCCGATCGGAAAGTTGGCGGTTCGACTCCCGGGACCCGCACCATGTGTCGTTGTGTCCTTGGGCAAGACACTTAACCCTGAGTTGCTCCCGGTAGGACTGGAAAGCACCTTGCATGGTAGTCTGCCGCCACCGGTTTATGAATGTGTGTAGCATTCAATATATGTGTAGCACTTTGAGATTTTCAGTAATGAAAAGTGCGTTATAAATTGAATTAATTATTGTTATTATTATTAAGTCTGCTGGCTTCCTTAGATAGAAAACTCTGGATCATCTTGGGCCCTCGTTTAATGTGGGGCCTACTTCCCCCATCAAACTCCCCTCCGGTGGCTGGTTCTCCTGACCATCGGTGTGTTTGTGGCTCTCGGTGTCTGGGGCTGGGTGCTTGGGTGTGTGCCGGCCGGCCCTGGTGGCTGCTGGTCGGGGCCCGGGTGCCCTGACTCCATCGGGCCTCTGTTGTGGGTTGGTATGACCTCGGGGCTCTCTGTCCATTGCCGGTTTTCCTCATCTGAGCAACAGAACCTTTTTAATGTTTGTGAATAACATACAGTCTAAGACCACTCCAATATTGTATGGTGTTCCTCAGGGTTCAGTCTTAGGTCCTATTCTGTTCCTTCTATACATCAGCCCCCTTGGAAAGATTATCAGTCAGTACTGTGCCCTACCATTTCTATGCTGATAACATTCAACTGTACTGTTCGTTCTATGATTCAGAATTACACAAGTTAGCTGAATTAGTAAACTGTGTGTCCCATACTAATGACTGGCTATCTAACAACTGCCTTCAGTTAAATTCTAACAAGACTGAAACCTTTATCATTGCTCCTGAACAGGAAGTTCCTTGGATCAAGCAACACCTCGGTTCTCTGGACTCCTCTTCTCAGCCAAGCCTCAGAAACCTTGGTGTTCAGTTCGACCAGTCAACGTCCTGGACCTGGAGATGATTATTCATGGTTTTATCTCTTCTCGTTCAGATTATTGTAATTCCCTTTTTACATGTTTCAACAAATCTGCCGTCGCTCATCTCCAGTTGGTCCAGAACACTGCATGTGAGGTTTTTAACAGGAACTATAATAGAAGGTCTCACATTACACCAGTTCTATCTTCTCTTCATTGGCTGCCTGTTGAATTTAGAATTAATTTAAAAAATTTGGTCTTGACTTTTAGAGCTTTAAAGGGACAGGCCCTCCAGTACAGCTGGTCCCCGATTTACGAGCGCTCTTACTTACGAGGTTCCGGATTTATGAGGTTATCATATTTAATAAAAATATGAAATAATTTTTTTTTGTTTTTTTGTTTAAATGTTCTTAATTTCATGTGTACAGCACTTTGTTGCGCTGTGGTTGTTTATAAATAAAGTATTATTATTATAATTACAGTACAGTGCATAATTCTTATGGGGACCACACATGCAAAATTCACTTTTTAATGTTTTTTTACTCAACTTTGGGTATTTACTTCATAAAAAAATCCTTGTGCCAAAAAAATGCACCCAGTGGTTTATTTACTCTAAGTAGATTTATTTGTCTGTGATAAAACGGTTCGTTTCACACTTCCTGCGGTTTGTGACGTCACAAACCGTAGGACAACCCATACCAAACCTGAGTCCAGCCCCTCACCTAGCAACCCCTGGTGTGGCTCAACCCATTTCAGTATAATAGACGTCACGGTTGCCGAGCAGTTTTGGAGCTGACCCGGCGGTCATTTATTTATTTATTCATTTATTTAGCCCCCGGGGGGGCTAGGGGCTTGCACTGCTCCAGCCACGCAGCACATCTTGAGTAAAACCAGAATGTTTTATTACCTTGTTTGAACTCTGTCTCGTTGAAACTGTGCACACACACACTCTCGCGGGGCGACAGTCTGAAACGTACAAGCACCACTGATCGATATACTTTTCAGATTAGCAATTTATTTATTTTAAGAATACCTTTCACTTCATCAAAATCTAATCAAAACTCCAGCGTTCTAAAAGTAGGTGGTTGTATTTGTTTCTTATACGATGAAGGACTGCTTTTGCTCAACTGCGCCTGTAGGTCTGTGAGATAAATGGCTGGTGTCGCACCCAAAGGACTGGTGTTCGCTTCCCGGCCACGGCATCTTTGTTGTTGTTGTTGTTTGTTTCGGAGAGATCGGGTGAGGGCTGCAGGGAGCTGCTGGCTTTTGAGGACCGTGTGGGTCTGGTGACGGTCAGAGGTTGCCTCATACGGATAAATTAACTGGAAACATTTGGTGAACTTTGTGTGTGTCTGGATTGGATGTGCAACCACGGATCGAAGCGTCACATGCAACTAGCGGAGCTACGCGGGCTGTTTGTTACCGAAGGAGGAGGAAGAGCTAATTTTAGCCTCGGATTCGGGAGGGCATGATAAAAGGAGCAGCTAATGGCGGCGCGCACAAACAGCTTTCGGTAAGTTATCTTAAGCTAGCACTAACAGTAAGTCAAACGAGTAATGAAAAAAAGCTAATTTTAAAACAACAACAGATTTGAGACACTGGCTGTTACAGAGGGCGGAGTTAATGTAAACAGAGTTTTGACGGGCGTGGACTTCACAGCTCATTATCACAAACAGGTCATTTAGAACGGAAGTTAGAAATGGCAGAATTAAAAAGGGTATAATATATTATCTAAGAATTATTTTGTGTATTAAATTCAATGAACAGGGTCTGGATAGCACACAGACATACCATAAAAATTTAAAAAACCCATCTGAGGTCCCCTTTAAAGTCCATGACCCACCATGTTTTCAAATTGCATCGCCATTAATATTTATTAGTTTATTTAAAAATAAAACAGGAGCGTTTATTTATATTGTAGAGAAATAAAGCTAAATGTGTTATTTCATGATTTATAGCAGATTTTAGCATGCAGCTCGGGAAAATCTGCCCCTCTCCATATATGGGCATTGACATCACTGAAGTTTCCGCCTTGGAGTTATAGGCGGAGTTATAACAAGCATGCATCAACTTCTGACCAGAGAATACAACTAATAAAAACGATGTGTGGGACAAACGTCAGACTTTTACAAGTAGTCGTGTTGTGTCATTTTAATATTTCCTCAGTAATAATTGTACAACTGTCTGCTGATCAGCATAGCAGCACCACCTCCCTCCGCTGCTCAGAGGGGGAAAAAAAGCGAAACATATTTAATATTCCCTTGTTAATAAATCTACATGTTGATTAATCCCGCGGTCACTCACTGATGTCATATTCTGAGCGTGCACCCACTTTTTATTCTCTCCCCGTGACCTGACAGTCAGGTCGGGAGTACAGAATTAAAAAGACAGCCGCAGAGGAGCTCTGAGCGCGCGTGCTCCCCGCAAGGCTGAGATACGGAGCTGAGTCGGCACCACGAAGGAACGCGGAGCCGGGAGAAGACGCGCGGTTGGCTCCTCTCATGGGCAGAGGAGTGAGTGTGAGAGCAGCAACAGTTTTAACCACAGCGCGAAGGAACTTCAAAGGTGACCAGCAGAACGCAGCCGGGAGAAGACGCGCGGTTGGCTCCTCTCATGGGCAGAGGAGTGAGTGTGAGAGCAGAAACAGTTTTAACCACAGCGCGAAGGAACTTCAAAGGTGACCAGCAGAACGCAGCCGGGAGAAGACACGCGGCTGGCTCCGAGGCAGCGGGCAGAGGAGTGAGTGAGAGCAGCGTTTTAACCGCAGCGGTGTTATATCTTATGAAAAAGTTCTAATAAATAAATAAAAACGGAGCGCTGGTCCAGCTGTACACACAACTGCACCAGGAAATATTTAGAGATCACGCATCCACGTAGGACACGATCAACTGCAGTTCTCTCATAAACCTCCATGGCGAACTCACTCCTGCCTTTTTAGGGGGAGACTTCAATGACGTGATTTCACACTTCAGCAATCTTCGGCCGGGTTTCCGGATTCATCCGGGAATCTTTTATTTTTTTTTAACGCTCTCCTGGCCCAATTGCAAAAATGAAAATAAACATCATATTCTACTACAGTAATTGTCCAATATGGTGAATTGTTACTGTCATGGTGGGTGTTGTCCTTTAATTTTAAGCCGGTTCACAAAGTTTTGCGGCAGTTTACGACAGTTTACAACAGTTTTCGGCAGTCAGTCAGTTTTCGGCAGTGCCCACGAGTGAGCCACTGGAAGCCGACGATGTCGGGGGACACCGAGCTTAACTTGGAGAAACAAAGCCGACAGCCTTTTTGGAGGTGCAGCTAAACCGGACTGCCCGGAGATGTCTCAGGCCTGGAGCATCAGCCCCACCGCGCCTCGTGAAGCTGCGGACTGGATTAGCAACAAGCTAACATTAGCCTCGTAGTTGCACCCTCGTAGCTCTCCGACAGCCGGCTTTGTGCGATCAGAGGTTCCTGGAGCTTGCCTTGATGTCGGACTCGAAGCAGAAGATATCGGGGGACACTGAGCTAACTTGGAATAACAAAGCCGACAGCCTTTTTGGAGGTGCAGCTAAACCGGACTGCCCGTAGCTACGGAGTAGCTGCGGATTCGGAGGGGCTAGGCTAACAGGTGCAGCTAAAGGCGGCGCGCAGACGGCTTTCGGTAAGTTATTAAAACTTTTTCTGTCTCCAAATGTATGAAGTTAGGATACTAACTAGGGATGTGCCGATCGATCGGCCACCGATCATAATCGGCCGATTTTCATGAAAAAGTATGTGATCGGTAAATGCCTTCCATTGCCGATCACAAAAACAGCCAAACATACTTTGAGCTGAGCTGTTTGCCTCCCTCCGCTGTGTTACGTCTGAGCTCCCAGGTTTCCTGTAGCACCATGCTGTCCAAACCCTTTACAGGAAGGACTATTAGTATGCTATCTTCATACATTTGGAGCCAGAAAAATGTTTTAATACGTTTTAATAACTTACCAAAAGCCGTCTGCCAGCGCCGCCATTAGCAACACCTGTTAGCATGTAGCCCCACCGAGTAGCCCCACCGAGTCCGCTGCGCAGTTACGGGCAGTCCAGTTTAGCTGCGGCTTCAAAAAGGCTGTCGGCTTTGTTATTCCAAGTTAGCTGGGTGTCCCCCGATATCTTCTGCTTCCAGTCCGACATCGAGGCGAGCTCCAGGAACCTCTGATCGCACAAAGCCGGCTGTCGAATCTGCAGCTCTGGGGTCCGGTTTAGCATGTTAGCCTTAGCTCATACCATGAGCTGCTGGTCTCGCGCGGCGCTGTGGGAGCGATCGGCGGAGCGATCGCGGCTGCTGCTCCAGTCCTGAGACATTCACAGAGTTCAGGGAGTGTTTCCAGTTAATTTATCCGTATGAGGCATCCTCTTATGGGAGAAACAGTCCTCCAAAAGCCGAGTGCCGAGTGCCGAGACTCTGGAACTAATGAATGTAAAATGGCGGAGGCGGTATTTCCGGTTCCTGGTTCCCGCAGGAAGTTGTTCAAAAAAGCACGAAATTATATATAAAAAAAAATAATAATGATACTTTACGTATTTATAAAGCCATTTAAAACATTCACAGCTGCAACAAAGTGCTGTACACATGAAATTAAGAACATATGTTATTTAAAGCTGCACTATGTAACTTTGTAGTGCAGTCTGTAACTTTTCTAACAAAATATTTTAAACATATTTCTTCACTCTGTCACTATCTACTGACAGACTGATGTTAGACAAAGTAATCTCTTAAAAAAACTAGTCCCCTTGCTTCTCTATCAGCATTTATAAAAACACTACAAACACAGATTGACCTTTGATTTGGATTTTTCTTTGATAATGCACAATGGTGGTTGATTTTTTTTTTGATCGGTGATCGGTATATGTGATCGGCACACATATAAGTGATCGGCATTTGTGATCGGTATCGGTGATTGTCACACATAGGTGATCGGTATCGTGATCGGCTGCATAAAACCTGATCGGCACATCCCTACTAACAGTCCTTCCTGTAAAGGGTTTGGACTGCGTGGTGCTACAGAAAGCTGCGAAGCTCGGACGTAACGCAGCGGAGCTCACGCAGCGGAGCGGAGGCAAACAGATGACAGACGCTGCCACTCAAATTAAGAAATACATTTTTTATTTACATTATGCTCTTTTAAAATGTGTTAAAGTGTTATAATAGGCATTACCGCACACACACGTGTATCAGTGGTGGCTGGTGCGGTATATATGTATATATATATATATATATATACACACAGGTAGTCCCCAATTTAAGAGATTTTCGCCTTACAAGATAGTCGGAGGAACGGAACTCGCTCGTAAGTCGGGGACCACCTGTACATCACTGAAATGTTTATTCCTTATCCTCCAGCCTCCACCCTTCAGTCTTCAGCGCTGAACCTCCTAAAGACCTGGTTTAAAACTCGGGGTGACCTTTCCTTTCAGGCTGTAGCCCCCCGGCTGAGGAATGCTCTGCCCCTGTCTCTTCATGTGACCGTCTCTGTTGATTCCTTTAAAAAGCAGCTTAAGACACTTTTATTCAGACAAGCTTTTAGTTTATCAGCTGTTCTTCTTGTTTCATTTTAAGCCTGTATTCTGAATTTCTGTAAAGCACTTGGTGATTTTTATCTATGAAAAGTGCTATATAAATAAAGTTTACTTACTTATCCACCTGGAGCAGAAGGACTCCTACGTCCGTATTAGAGGATGACATTTTTTTCAGGAGTCCTGTGGGTCACGGGATTTGCAAAGGATTCTGGCGGGAGTCAACTTTGTTATAACTCACAGGATTGGGATGGGACAGGAAGTTAACGGGAGCAGACGGAACGGGAACCAACCATTAGGACAAAAAAAGAAAGTGAAAAAAAAGAAAACTCCAGACAGGTGCTGATTTTTTGTAGTTTTCTTTTAATAAGCTTCACTCTGGAACACCAGACTTTCAATGCTCCAGTATATGATGCTCTGAAGTCTGGTAAACTGCACGACATCCTGCATCGCCGAAACAAGCTCGTTACCTCAACCACATAGATTGTGAACTTCTTGAAGACATAATCCAGTGTATAAGAATGTCTTTAATCATTTTTATTAGTTGAGATATCTTGCTTGGTACATTATTTTTCTTTTTCTCTTTTGTTTAAGCTATTTAAAACGACAGTAATGCCACTGTTTAAAGGAAACAATTGTTCAATAAATGAGTAAAATGCAACTTTATATGCTATATAAACATATAAAGTTTATATGCCTTACATTCCCTCACGCTCTCTGAGGTCAGCAGATCAGCTGCTGTTGGTCGTCCCAAAGTCCAACCCCACAACCCCTTCCATACAACAGGAGGCTGAGAGATGACCGAGCGTTCTGTCGCTGGAACGAGCTGCCTTTGCACATCAGACTAACTGACTCACTTCCTGTTTTCAAATCTGCTCCGAATATGCATTTTTTCTCTTTGGCTTTTAACACAGCTTGAAATGTTGGTTTTACTGTTTTTAAGTTATTTGTTTTATAGTTTTTACTGTTTGCTGTATTGATCTGGTAGTTCATCACATTTATGGTGTTTGTTGAGTTTATAGTTTTATGCTTGTTCGTGTTAGTGTACAGCACTTTGGCCAACGGTGTTGTTTTAAAGTGCTTTATAAATAAAGTTGTATTGTATTGTGTGTCTGGGTTCATTCAACTAAGGTACCCATGTACTGTTTTTTATTTATTTATTTTTTTACTGTGACTGACCTCCAAAAGAGAAAGAAACAGGGACTCAGCATCTGATCCTCTATAGAAAAACTATAGGGACCACAGGCCATGTATTACTGTATTTGTCTTGTGCCTTTTGGTGAAGGTTTTTGTTTGGATTAAGGCAATAAATGCCTCCATATTTCACCACAGATGAAATGTTCCTGTTGCCATACCTTTTGAAATAAAACTGCAGGAGTGGGAGTCATTCTGAATTGGAGCAGAAGTCATGGTACAAGGAGTGAGATAAGACAAGATTTTTTTCTGTGGGAGCGGGACCGGACAGGAGTGAAAATCCACTCACGTGTCATTCTCTAGTCCATCTGCTCTTTGTGGACTTCACGTCTGCCTTCAACACCATGATCCCCCAAACCCCGATGGACAAATTATTCACACTTGGACTAAGCCCCTCTATTTGTAACTGGGTACTAGACTTCTTAACAAACAGACCTCAGTCCGTGAAGATCCACAACTTCTCCTCCTCCACCATTACCCTCAGCACTGGCTCTCCTCAGGGATGTGTGCTGAGCCCTCTCCTGTTCACTCTGCTCTTATATGATTGTGCAGCCAGCTACACATCCAGGCTGTCATATTGTAAAGTTTGTAGATGATACAGCTGTGGTGGGATGCATCACAAACAATGATGAGTCCAGCTACAGACAGGAGGTGGAACACCTGGAGAGCTGGTGCAAAGAGAATAACCTTCACATGAATGTGAAGAAGACAAAGGAGATGATTGTGGACTTCAGAAGGAACAAACACACACCCACACCCCCTGAACATAAGAGGATCAGTGGTGGAAGTGGTCTCCAGCTACAAATACTTGGGTGTACACTTGAATGATAACCTCAGCTGGAGCAACAACACCACCAGCCTGATCAAGAAAGGTCATCAGAGACTCTACTTCCTCAGACGGCTGAGACGAGCTGGTCTGAGCAGCCCAGTCCTCACCTCCTTCTACAGGTGTGCAGTGGAGAGCATCCTGTGCTCCAGCATCAACGTGTGGCATGGAGGCTGCACAGTTGAAGAGAGGAAAGCTCTACAGAGAGTGGTGAAGGCTGCACAGAAGATGTTGGAGTCAGTCTCCCCACCATCACAGACATCTACACCTCCAGATGCAGGAAAAGAGCCACCTGCATCATGAAGGACCACACTCACCCAGCACACATTTTTACCCCACTCCCCTCAGGAAGGAGGTTGAGGAGCATTAAGTGTAGAACCACTAGACTGAGGAACAGCTTCTACCCTGAGGCTGTTAGACTCATGAATATCTAACCAGAATAATCACTGTAAAAAAAAAAACCACTGTAATGCCACTTGATTGTTGATACGTGCTGCTGACTATCCATGCTGCTGATCTTATGCTGCTGATTTATTTCATGCTGCTGTGTTCATTTGTACTCAGCTGCTCCCACAGACTCATGTTCGTGCTGCTGTTCTGCATATTACTGTGTAAGGGGTTAAGAGGAGGTCAATATTAATACTGACCTCTTTACCTTAATTAATTTACTTATTCAGATTGAATAGTAAATTCACGGATTCTGTTCTTTTTCAGTTTACCCAATGTTTCTGTGATCTTTATGATGGATAAATAAACAGAGCTATAGAGTGACAATGGACACGTTAACTTAGCTTGATATGTCAAAGAGACACTATCATTTATTTAAAATGAATCAACTAAATTAACACCATTACACTTGATTGACATGATTTCACTTTCTTTCAAATTAATACGTCAGCACACTTAAATTTAACACAACAGACTTCAATATTGGATGTTAACATATTTAGTCTGTGGGCTCTTCAGCTTAAAATAGTTTCCAGCTTAGAATTGAGGGAAAAAGATAGGAGGAAAGATTTAAGAAGAATTGGGAGGTTAAGAGAGGAAGTTTATCTTGCATTTATGAAACCAGATGACACTCTTCCGTACGCGTCCAGCTAAGATATCATCACACCTCCAGCAAGCAAACAGCTGCTCCTTTACCTTAAGACGTCCGCCTTGGTTCTGGTAAAGAGCTGTGGTCAACTTTAGACTGACGAGTCGTCGGTCCCGCAAGTCCAAGCTGGACTCCACGCGTGTTTACCTTGTCGGTGTCGGTGATACTCGCTTTCGTCGGCAGAAGTCGTGACAGTCGTGGCTTCTTGGCTCAAGATAATTTATTCCAGGAAGGAATAACAAAGTTTTTTGAGCTTACGCTCGGAGTGGACCCATAACAACATGTTATCAGTCCCAGCTGGATGACGAGTCCTTAGCGCGTGACTGTTGGTCATTCAGCTCTTTGGAAAGTTCACATCATCTTTCGAAGCTCCCAGAAACTCTGAAGCGTTTCCGCACAGTTAGAACTTAAAAAGCAGGAACAAAGAGAGGAGTGAACTTGCCTTATCAGACCCAAGGTTACAGCCAGAGCAGAGAGAGATTTGTTTAGGGAAAGGCACAGCAAGCTGGAGCCCTTTCATGAAAAACACGGATTACTGTCCTCTGAGTTTCTAAACAAAACCGTCCGGTCTCTGTGACCCGAGACTGCACCTTTGACACAGCAGTGAACACAGTTTAAACTCTTACAGAATAACACAGCTTAAAAGCACACATCATGAAAATGACAAAAGTTATTCTTGATCACATCAGCCTAAAATCAAAGATAGAAATAGTCTCTGTTGGTGACTATATTTATCAGATTACAGCTAAATGAATGATTTTGTAGTAAATGTCTTGCTTTACTGAAAGGTCAGTAAAGGTCATCACTGGACAGTTCAAAAACCTTAATTTGACCCTGGGTAGGTCCACTACATCTCCCCCCTTTTGGAAGCCATCGCCAGTCCTTGGGGATGGGGTCCAACACGAAAGGAAACCTTGAACTGTCTTTGATCTTGAAGTAATCCAGCAAGTGGAAAAGAAAAATCAAAAATTATAATCCCATAAAGTTTTTGGAAATTCCATACTGTTCGGAGGTAATCCCATTGCGAAAAGCTTTTAATCCCTTGGAAAACTGAGTCTGTTAACTCTTGGCAAACAAAGTCTGTGATCCTTTGGGAAACAAAGTCTTATAATCCACAGCGGTAATTCCACAACGATTAGTTTTGTTGATTGATCAGCAACAATTGTTTTCATAATCAGCATGTAGAGGGGATCCCTCGATTGACGCAGAGGAGGCGACCCTTGGATGAAGGTTGAAGACCAAGCGTTGGAGCTGCAGGTCCCCACATCGAAGGTTGTTGGCTGGTTGGTTTCCAGTCAGTGCCACTCTGGTTCTATGTGTCATGCAATTATGTGGTTTTTTAAGGTGGGCTTATGATTGGGATTTTACATTAAGCCTTACCTATATGCACCTGGTATGTAAGCTATCATGGTTTAGATCAGCTACAATTACCAATTAAGGGGTGGATCAATTCTGTAAAATTAGATATAGGAATCTATACCTACAAAATTTTGGAGGGCTTCTGTAACGAAGGCCTCTAATTCCAAACTATTCCTCCATTCATTACTTAGTTTATGTTAAACTAAAATAAAAATGAAATATAGTTTGATCTAAATGTCTGTTGTCTTTTAGACGAACGACGTAGGATTTTGGTATTCCTAATAAATTTTGAAGTCTATGGCGAGACTCACCAAAATGAATAGGTAATCTAAAATAGAAACGATCGAATCGGTTCAATTTAGAAATTGTGAGGTCAATGTAGTTTATGGTACCTTGAGTAGCTTTAAACTACATTGACTCTTCGACGATTGAGATTTAACAAAACGAACTGCATGTTGGCATAGTTAAATCCATATCATTCATTAACCAATGTTAATACAAAACCTTTTTGGCTGGGAGTGTTCAGAACCAAACAATATCTCAACTAATGACAACAGTAATGACTAAACAACAAGGAAACAACGTTTCACTGCTTCGACACACTCTTGTCGTCAGATTCCAAAGTGCAACACACAAGAAAAACGGGTCTCAACTTTATGACCGAGGTCAAATTAAATCTCGTGGATTTAAACGGTTGTTAAGGTTAGTTTTTTGTTGTGGGTTTTAGGCTTAGCGTTTCTAAGTTCAAATTGGACAATGCGACTTATAGGGTGGAAAATACGGTAGTTTAAACCTGATTAGTTTATTTACTAACTTGTGTTTGGACGACCTTATTATCCCATGAAGTCGGTGAGTTTGTGAGATCTTTGTCTTTTGTGGAGTCATTGAACGCCTTGTAAGGTTTGATCTGATTTCGATGTACCCATTTAGCAATTGGCTCTTTGCGGCCTTTGCTGATTTTGATTTCGTAGACGACTGAGGACACTTTGTCTGTTATCAGATGAGGTCCAGTCCACCTGGGCATTAGTTTGCGGGCGAGAGTTCCGGTCTCGGACCCTCCTTTCCCGGTTGCTGGGGCGAACGTATAGTACCAGACTCTGTCTCCCACTTGGAGTTCATTGTGAGAGGCCTTTTGGTCGTAGTACGCCTTGCGTCCTTCAGCGGATTTTTCCAGGTTTTTCTGGGCGAAAGCAAAAGTGTTTCTGAGGTGTACATTCAAATCTTTGTCTTTGGCATGGCCTAACATCACCCCCCTTTGGTCATGGGGGACCACGAGCACAGGTGAGGACGTCCGTCCATGGGCACAAGTTAGGATGCCACCGTTTAGTTTAAGCTGTTCGCGCAGCTGAGAGAAGACGGTACACAGGAATCGTTTAGGTTTTGGCCAACGTATCTTCTTACGTTTACCTCTTTCCGTGTAATTCAGGTGTGTCACAACTGTCGGTGCAGTCGCAGATGTGCCTGATTGTACAGATTGCGACGGGTCACTGTCGTTGTGTGTGTCTTCCCACTTCTTGACTGAAGAGAGGCTCTTTGAGTCTGTAAAAACTATGTCATTTCTGACTAGTTCTAGACACAAATGTTCCTGAACCAAGGTTTCATCGAAAGCTTGGCTGATAGCCGATTTACCTGTCCCAGGGGACAGTACAGCAACCTCGGTGTGGGGTCCTTGGATCTCCACACCTTTCTCTACCTGTGGTAGGTAATGTGAGTTTGCCCCCTTCTTGTCTGATGAGGGGTCCTCGTAATCTGCAACAATGATGTCCAAGTGACTGTCAGCGTTTGGTTGACTGTCATTTTCTGGACTCAGATGCCCTTGAACCAAGGTTTCATTGAAAGCTTGGTTGATTGCCGAATTACCTGTCCCAGAGGACAGTACAGCGTCTTCGGTGTGGGATCCTTGGATCTCAACACCTTTCACTACCTGTGGTAGGCAGTGGTCAGGGAGTGCTGAATGTGTCAGCTCACAGAGGAGGTTCTCTTGTTGGGCCAGAGTTTGGTCCAACTTTTGGGTCTCTTCTGTCTCACCTGTAGTTGAAGGTTCACTTACCGGGCTCTCGTCCTCGGATGAGCAGTCCCTTGTGTCCTTTGCGGTACCTGCGGTTAGGCAGTCTGTATCGCAACTAGGAAGCACCTGTATTGGCAGGGGTTTTCTCACTGTGCTCCACATTTTCCGTCGACCATAATCTATAATCGCGTTGAAGCGGTTTATAAAATCTTGGCCAACCAAAAATGGGAATGAGTCAAGTTTAGACACGTACACCGGGTGGCGTAGTGTCATTTCGCCAATCTGCATGTGAACCATAGCCATAGCTGTTAGGGTTGTTCTCGTCTCTGCGAGACCCTGTAGCTCAATAGCACATTTCTCAAAGGGTATTTGCCTGTCAACACCGTTAGCGGCGGTCCTCAGCTCCTCGAACAGCTTGGCCGACATAATGGTTATATCAGCACTACCATCCAGGAGGGCTTCACGCTCAAGGACACCTTCCAGTGTGATAGGCAGGTAAGCTTTCTTAGCCACCCCCCTTTGTATAAAGTTACACAGAAACCTCACAGGTCTTGGCCCACGTTTCTGTTCACGTGTGACTCTGTCTGTGTAATCTTGCTTACTGTCAGCATCTTGTTGGCTGTCAGCATCATGACCTTCAGGATGTTGTTGTGTGTCAGCAATTGGTTTGCTGTCAACATCCATGGCAATGTTGGTAGTAGTGTGCGCTGAGTTATTTGTGTGCTCTGAGTCTTTGTGAAAGACAGTGCTACACATCGCTCCAGGTTGGTCAATGTTGATAGTGTCATTATCAATGATAACGCCACTCATTGTATCAGGTTGGTCAAGCACAGTAACATTCAAATCTACTGACAAACTACTTACTTCCTCTGTCTCTTCCGAGCATAGAGGTGTTGGGCCATTATTCCGGGACATTCGTGACTCTTTGCCTGTCTCGAACTGTTCTGTTCGAGGCGCGGGAGGTGCAGTTCCAAGGCTCAGGGGTTTCTGTTGGGACCACGCATAGTTACATGAGTATAGGTCCTCATCCTTCAATTTCTTTTGAAGTCCACCCACCGATGGACCTTGGTTTTCACCCACCTGGTTCGATCTGAACCGTTGTGGGTCTCTTAGAGAGTGAACACCTACCTTTTGTGGTTCGTTGCTTGTCTCAGATTTCAAT
>JBBPBX010017656.1:25325-46554 GCA_038048925.1 Garcialebias charrua | reverse complement strand
GTTCAGGAGTGGCTGGACTTGAGGAACGAGACATTTGTACTCATGTCCAGGAGTTAATCAGCTGATCAGGCTGTGACACCAGGAGTTTACAGTATGAACCTCTTCATGATATTACAGACAAGAGATCGAAAGACTGGGTGGACATGGATATGATGTTTGTAAAGGACATAATGAGCCATGTTATTGAGCCGTTCACATACATATGTAACTTATCATTTTCAACAGGAATTTTTCCAGATAATATGAAAGTAGCTAAGGTCGTTCCTCTTTTTAAAAATGGTGATAAATGTGTATTCAACAATTATAGACCTATATCCTTGTTACCACAGTTTTCAAAAATTCTTGAAAAACTATTTGTAAACAGACTAGACCAATTTATAGATAAACAAAATATTCTAAGCAGCAGTCAGTATGGGTTTAGATCAAAAAACTCTACATCAATGGCTCTCATGGAATTAATGGAACAAATAACTACTGCTGTCGATCAAAAACAACACTGTATCAGTATCTTTGTTGATTTAAAAAAAGCATTCGATACTATTGATCACACAATTCTCCTTGAAAAACTGAACAAATATGGTATTAGAGGACCAGCATTACAGTGGGTATCTAGCTACTTAAAAAATAGGAAACAATTTGTACAAATAAATGATGTAAGATCTGACCTCTGTAATATCACATGTGGAGTTCCCCAAGGCTCTGTACTTGGACCAAAGCTTTTTATTTTATATGTGAATGACTTGGTAAATGTGTCAGGACTCCTTAAATGTGTACTTTTCGCAGATGATACCACTTTTTTCTGTTCAGGTGAAGATATAGAACAAATGTTAGAATTGATAAAAACAGAATTTATAAAGATACAAACTTGGTTTAAAATAAATAAATTATCATTAAATCTAGAGAAAACTAATTACATGATATTCGGTAATAGAAAGAAAACTGTTGATGTTCCACTCAAAATTGAGGATGTTGAGATTTGTAGAGTGAGTGAGGTGAAGTTTTTGGGTGTTATCATTGATGACAAACTGACATGGAAACAACACATAAATTCTGTAAGAATAAAAATAGCTAAATCGATAGCAGTACTGTACAAAGTCAGAGACCTATTGAATGATAAGGCTCTGTATTTGTTGTATAACACAATCATTGTTCCACACTTAATCTATTGTATTGATGTTTGGGGGAATGCGTGTAAAACAATCACAAAGCCTATTTTTGTATTACAGAAAAGAGCTATAAGAATTATCACTAGAAAGCATTACCGTCATCCATCAAGTACATTATTTTATCAACTAAAATTACTGAAGTTCCATGATTTGGTAGACTATAATATTTTATCAGTTATGTATAGAGCTCAAAATAATACATTACCTTTAAATATCCAAATGCACTTTGTTAAAAGACAAAGTTGTTATAATCTTAAGGGAACAGAGTTGTTTGTAAAACCACAATTCAGAACCAGTTTGAAGGGACGTTCTACCTCAATTCAGGGAATTAGATTATGGAATGGCTTGGAGAATGTAGTTAAAAATGCCAAGTCAGTGTTTACATTTAAAAAAATGATCAAAACAAATATGTTAAAAAAATATATGTGAAATAACGTAATGTGTATTGCATTAGTTAGAAAATTAGAAAGTGTTAGTCAGTTTGTACTGTATTAGTATTAGTTAGAAAACTAGAAAGAGTTAATCATTTTGTACTGTATTAGTATTAGTTAGAAAATTAGAAAGAGTTAGTCATTTTGTACTGTTGGTTGAAGAATATTATTGTTTAACCTGATTGTTGGAAAAAGTTGGTTGAAGATTATTATTGTTTACATGGTTTGACTACTGTTGTTTAATCTGATTGTTGGAGATAAGGGGCAGATATAATAAGATTTATTCTTCTTTCTGCCACCTTTCATTTTTTTACATTTTGTACACTATCATTATGAGATTGCCTTGTATTGTTTCTTTTGTAAAAAAATGAACAAATTTAATAAACATAAACATAAACATAACACCCAGAAACTTCACTTCACTCACTTTACAGATCACAACATCTTCAATTTCAAATGGATCGTCATCAACAATTCCCTTTTTGTTACTGAAAATCATGTAGTTAGTTTTATCTAAATTCAAAGATAATTTGTTTAATTTAAACCAAGTTTGTATTTTTATAAATTCTGTTTTCATCATATCCAAAATCTGTTTTATGTCATTACCCGAACTGAAAAAAGTGGTGTCATCGGCAAAAAGAACACATTTAAGTAGTGCTGACACATTTACCAAGTCATTCACATATAAAATAAACAACTTTGGTCCAAGCACAGAACCCTGAGGAACTCCACAAGTGATATCACGGAGGTCAGATCTAACATCATTTATTTGCACAAACTGTTTCCTGTCCTTCAAATAGCTAGATACCCACTGTAATGCTGGTCCTCTAATACCATATTTATTTAGTTTTTCAAGGAGAATGGTGTGGTCAATGGTATCAAATGCTTTTTTTAGATCAACAAAAACACTAACACAGTACTGTTTATGATCGACAGCATTAGTTATTTGTTCCATTAAATCCATGAGAGCCATTGACGTAGAGTTTTTTTCTCTAAACCCATATTGACTGCTACTTAAAATGTTTTGTTTATCAATAAATTGATCCAATCTGGACACAAATAGTTTTTCTAGAATCTTTGAGAACTGTGGTAATAAGGATATTGGCCTATAATTATTGAATACACATTTATCACCATTTTTAAAAAGAGGAATTACCTTTGCTACTTTCATGTTATCTGGAAATATTCCTGTTGAAAAAGATAAATTGCATATATATGTAAACGGTTCAATAACATAACTTATTATTTCTTTTACGAACATCATATCCATGTCCACCCAGTCTTTTGATCTCTTGTCTGAGAGATTTTTTACCATTTTCATAATTTCCTCTTTGTTAGTTCCACTAAGAAAAATACTGTTGGTGCAACTTTTAATTGAATGACACACCTTATTATCTACTTTTGGTATTTTAGCTGCAAGGCTTGATCCAATATTTACAAAATATTGATTAAATTCATTTACGATATCATTCTCATCATGTATTTCTTTGTCATCTTTCACAAAATATTTTGCAATGTTCGTTTTTGCTTTATGACTTTTTAGAACCTCATTTATTACTCGCCATGTTGTTTTAGTGTCACCATTGCTCTTGTTTAATAAATCACTATAGTATTCTTTCTTGCATCTTCTTATAATCATTACCAATTTATTTTTACATGGAAATAGTCATAAACACGAGTAGATCATAGTTGAGTAAATCAGTAACTGTGTTTGTTGTGGTGCACGTTAGTCTGCTGGAGGCTCTTGCAAGATTTCAAGGAGGAAAAAGATGTATTCATGCAATCAAAACTTAAGTACAGGTAGTCCCCGATTTACGAGTGCTCTTACATACAAGGTTCCGGATTTACGAGCTGGCGAACGAGCAGTAAATTTGTAAAGAACATACAAAAAATACAGCACTTTTATGTGTTTTTAGATGAAAGTGTGTTAGCTAACCATTTGTAAACAAGTTTCTGAGCATGTTCATGAACTAGTATGAACATTTGTGTTGAAAAACGAGTGTTCGTAGTAGCGCTAGCATAAATTTTCCGACTTACGACCGAAAATCCGGACTTTCGAGAAACGTGTTTCGTGTTCCGACGTACGAGATTTTCATCTTACGAGATACTCGTAGTAACGGAACTCGCTCGTAAGTCGGGGACCACCTGTATGTGAAAAGTCATGTTTTTATACTTGAACATTAAAATCAGATTAATATTAGTTTCTATTCTACAGATGCTTTAATCTGACCCAATATGAGCAGGACCAGAAACTGGTCAACTCGTACCGTGTTTATTTGTACAACGAGCTATCTCTGACCTGGACAATCTTCCTCTTCCTTTTTGCTGAAGCAGCTTCCTCCTCTGCGGTCGTACTTCTCGACAGCACCTGCAGCTCCACCGTGGTCCAGTTTTCAGCTGGGGCAGGTCCTGCTGCTGAAGTACCCCTCCACACCCTCAGTGGACCGCCCACGGCTTACAAAGTACATGAACACAGACTGATGTCACACACCCACTGAACAACCACTGGAGTCCACAGTATCATGGAGTATTTTCCATCTCTAATCATACTGAGTCGCTCACACACACAGAGCAGCAGAGTTATTTTTATGACCTTGTTGCAGATATTTGGAGGATTACAGTCACTCCAAACACAATGCAGTACTTGTATGAACTGATGGTGTAACCGTATCGCTCAGAGTCCAGGCAGGAGCCATGCTTTGAGGAGAGAACATCAGGTCAGCCACTCCAAAATAAAACACGCAGGGCAGGTTGGCTTTAGAAACAGCTGAGGCCAAAGTCTCGTCCGTCTGTCGTATCAACTGTGGGCTTCAACACAAACAGAGGTGCTGCGGTACTCGTACACAAACTTCAATCGCCTTTAAGTCTTTGTGAGACCAACACTATTGTTAAAAAAAAGTGTACATATTAAAATGACTCTTTTTACAACACAATATGATATGAATCTTCACCAGCATTCAATATGATACAATGGGTTGATGCAAGGCAAAATAATGTAAATATAATACTGTGCAATGCATTGTGACATAGTACAAGGAGATACTATAAAATAAGATGTATTATATGATACAACACATTATGATACATTATCATACAATATGACAAAATACAACAGTATTTTGGACTTTATATTTAAGATAACTTAAACTTGTAAAAGAAATGAACAAGTTCTGGAACAAACTCAATCTTTGTAAATTGAAGAAGTTCCCTCAAAGAATCCTTTGAAAGCAAACAGAGACTTTGCCTCGACTGCTGACCGTGGAAGAAAAAGAAATGTAAAAACCAAGAAGAAGAGACAGGTTGGCTGTGATTGAAAATTATACCAAACTGTGAAGGACCAAGAGGCTTCCTCCTTTTCATTTATGTTTTTAATTGTATTTATTGATTTACTTCACTTTAGTATGTAAGCATTTCTGTTTAATATATTTATAATTTATTTTGCAAAAACGAACAGAGCTGAATGATATAAGATATATATGTTGTGACAGATATGCAAATTTCCAACATCATGTCACAATACCTTTAATGAACTGTAAAGTAAAGTGCTATGTGTTGTCATTGTACGTTCCCATACAAAAACGAAACTGGTTCTCTGCATTTAACCCATCACACCTGAGATACCCAGGTGGAGCAGTGGGCAGTAAGAACCTGGGGAGGAATTGGGGATTAGGTGTCTTGCTCAGAGACACCACGGCATGTGGGAATGGCTGGGGATCGAACCTGCTGGGACCAGGCCTGTCCCAATAACCAGTTTTACTAGGCGATTAATTGTTTCATAAATAATTTCGATAAGCGATAATATTGTTTGAAATTTATTTTCATGTCATATTTAAAACACAAAAAACAATTTACAAAACCACATGATAAGAGTAAACTACATAAAATGAAAGGTAGCAGACGAAGAAAAAATCGTATCATATCTGCCCCTTCTTTAAAACTAAATTCAACTCAAACAATCTATTCAAACAACAATCATCTATGAATAATATAACATAACAAATAACTAATCACAATTTTCCCTATATATAGTACATTTGAGATAAACTAATTTGTGTCTTTTCAAAAATGTAGTCTTTCCCTTAAGATTATAACAACTTTTTACAAAATGCGTTTGAATGTTTGAAGGTAGCGTGTAGTTCTGAGCTTTAAACAATACTAAATGAATATTGTAGTCAACCAACTCATAACATTTCAATAACTTCAATTGATAAAATAAAATACTTGATGGATGATAGTAATGCTTTCTTGTAATAATTCTTATAGCTCTTCTGTAAAATAAAAATAGGCTTAGTTGTAGTTTTACACACTGTTCCGCGTGGCACAATAATTGTATTATATAGCAAATACAAGGCTTTATCATTCAATAAATCCCTAACTATACAGCACTGCAGTGGACTTAGATATTTTAGTTTTTACAAAATTTATGTGCTGTTTCCATGACAGCTTATCATCAACAATTACACCCAAAAACTTTACCTCCCTTACCCTGTACAGTATATCTCAACCACCATCAA
The DNA here is from genome assembly GCA_038048925.1 of Garcialebias charrua. Lineage (NCBI taxonomy): Eukaryota > Metazoa > Chordata > Actinopteri > Cyprinodontiformes > Rivulidae > Garcialebias > Garcialebias charrua. The sequence goes on along the minus strand of JBBPBX010017656.1, from coordinate 40,443 downwards.
TTTTAAAGGGAACAGCGACAGTTTTTTAAACTAAATATCATATACCGGTAATTAGTTTTATCAAGGTTCAATGATCCATCCATCCATCCATCTTCTTCCGCTTATCCGGGGTCGGGTCGCGGGGGTAGCAGCCTAAGTAGGGAGGCCCAGACTTCCCTCTCCCCAGCCACTTGGAGCAGCTCCTCCGGGGGAATCCCAAGGCGTTCCCAGGCCAGCCGAGAAACATAGTCCCTCCAGCGTGTCCTGGGTCTTCCTCTGGGTCTCCTCCCGGTGGGACATGCCCGGAACACCTCACCAGGGAGGCGTCCAGGAGGCATCCTAACCAGATGCCCGAGCCACCTCAACTGGCTCCTCTCGATGTGGAGAAGCAGCGGCTCTACTCCGAGTCCCTCCCGGATGACTGAGCTTCTCACCCTATCTCTAAGGGAGAGTCCAGCCACCCTGCGGAGAAAACTCATTTCAGCCGCTTGTATCCGAGGTTCAATGATAACTTATTTAATTTAAACCAAGTTTGTATTTTAACAAACTCAATATTCATCAACTCAAACATCTGTTCCAAGTCTTTACCCAAACAAAAGAAAGTAGTATCATCAGCAAAAATAACACATTTAAGGATACCAGATACCTTCATTAAATCATTTACATATAAAATAAATAACTTAGGCCCAAGTACAGAGCCTTGTGGCACTCCAGATGAAACATTGAATAGGTTAGATCTTACATCATCAATTTGTACAAACTGTTTTCTGTCTTTCAAACAACTACATATAATTCGTGATTATTATAAAATTTAAGAACTGTTGGTTAATTGAACAAGAAAGTTCATACTCAATAATCCAGGTATCAAATCTGATAAGTCTCAATCTGGTCATCTGGACAGTTTCTTTTAGTCGAAACGTTTCACCCTCAGTCCAGAGGGCTTCCTCAGTCAGAGTTCCAGCACACTGAAACCATCTTGGCTCCAGCAAACTGGTTGGTCCACTTAAGTTGTTTACAGATGGTGGGGGAGATCAGTGTGCTGGAACTCTGACTGAGGAAGCCCTCTGGACTGAGGGTGAAACGTTTCGACTAAAATAAACTGTCCAGATGACCAGACTGAGACTTATCAGTGTTGGTTAATTGGTTTGAGTGTAGTGCCTTTTTTGACCACCAGATGGCAGTATAAGACTGTTTGAACTGAAGGATGGATAGTGAGGGAGTGAGAAGTGTGTCTCTTTAAAAAAATGTGAGGGAGGCCCCTTGACGTGACATGGGCTGTCTCTCCTTCCTGTTTTTTACAGTTCTCAAAATCACTGTGTGGGTTGAGCTCTTTAGCATTTTTTCACACAAAAAAAATCAGTAAACAAGTTCTCAGCTTCTTTTTGCAGAGAAAAACAACTTTTTAGACGAAGGCACGGGTTTCAACCGTAAAGTTTGGAGCTTTGACAAGACGGAGGTTTTCCCCAAGGTCGGCCCGTTAGCTCGTAGCTTAGCTTCTCATCTAGCTGCTTTTAATTATCCAAAAACGTGATTTTGGATGATTAAAATTAAAGAGACAAGAGAAAGGGAAGGGTCAGTGAAGAGCACCAGAGTTGAGCCTTTAGTCATCCAGTCTCTTCAGTAGAAAGAGAGAGACACGAAAAAACGATAAAGCCAATAAATGAAAATGAGGTTGATAATTTTCATTTATCATGCGATTAATTGATTTTTTGTTTATCGAGACAGGACTACCTGGAACTTTAGTAGATTCAGAGATTCTTTATTGTCATTCGCACCCCATGTGGTACACGGGGTGCGAATGAAATTATGTACACAGGGTCCCAGTTACATCCAACAATAAAATGTAAAAGAAAACCAGTAATAACATCTAAGATATGAACTAAGAAAAACATCAACTAAAAACACACTGAGCACTAACAGCATAAAACAAACACAATATAGTTCTGGTCCCAGGTCAGCTGCCCTCCCTCTGCCCCATCTCGGCTGGCTCCCTGAAATTTTAGTCAAATTAACCGCAACCCACTCTAAAAGCCATGAATCTGTAAAGATGTTATCACATGTTGGTAAACGTGCCTTGCAATAGATATTCTTCATAAATGTAGTTTGTCCCTCTGGTATGCACAAAGGTTTGATTTTTCCATCTTTCCACCCTTTCCTCTCATCCTGGCTCAAACAGAGTGGTCTGGACCGTTCCCAGCAGCATTCCTCTCAGCTCATGTCACACTTGACAGCTGCTAAGAACAGCGTTGTCTCCACACCGGTGTTAAGCTCCCTCAACATGAGCGCCTTCTCCTGCACACAGCGAGGGCAAAGCAGGAAAAAGCACGAACACAGGTCCTTTGAACTTTTCCATCAGAGAATTCCAAGGTCATTCCCAGAGGATTTGAGGGATCAAAGTGGCTGCCGCCGTGCCAGCTTCAGAGCAATGGATGTTTGACTCGGGGGTTCCCATTGTCATGGATGGTGCTACAGTAACAGCAGGGGCGTAACTTTAGGTCTAACATTGGGGGGGTTGTGATTAACAATAAACACGAAAAAATTGTACACTATACGCTTCAGTGTTTAATACGCGTCATCTCTTCTTCTTCTTCTTCTTCGATGGTGTTTACTGGCAGTTTACAAACTCAGTGTATTACCGCCATCAACCGGACGGAGATGTAATTCAAGAGTCTACTTTCAACAAAAAATAAATAAATTAATTAATTAATAAAAATAAAATTAAATCCTTTCAGCTAATTTTGTAACTTTCAAATATTTAACAAGTGCTTTAGTTATAACCTGTGACTGATTTTTCTTCAATAAAGTAACCATTGTCACCGAACTCCCCATTACCCTTTCCAGTGCCTTCCTCTCTTTATTATATTTCTTACAATAAATCAACACATGTTCCACTCCTTCCAGTACCCCACAATTAGAGCAGTCACCTGATGGATGTTTTCCTATTATCTTTAGACCACTATTTAATGTAGTGTGCCCAATCCTCAACCTGTTAATCCATACTTCCTCTCTCCTAGTCATTAAACTACTATCGTCACTTAGGAGTACCTCCTTCTGTATGTTATGTAAATGTCTTCCTCTTTCCTCTAAATCCCACCTCTCCTGCCACATATCATTTATTTTATCTTTAACAATTATTTTTATTTCTGCTTTACTTAATGGGACATCATATTCAATTTCTCTTGCTGTATACGCGTCATCTCCACGCGACGCGTCAGCTTTGTCCTGATCAAGATGGCGGCGACAGGACCCAGCTAGTACGAAGAACTTCACAAAGAAACACGGTAAAAACAATTATTTCTTTGCGAGAAAAAATATATTACTAAGCTGACTTTATAGAAGACGTGTTCTTGAGTTTAACGAAATGTTCAAATCGGCTGGATTTAAAAAAAAAAAGTTCGCTGATTTTTATGCAGGCGCCAGGCGGGTCAAACCGGACGCTTTCTTTCTTTAAATTTAGCTAAATAAACGCTTAAAAATATACAGTATTTCTTCGCTGACTTATGGGTGATAGTAGACATACTCCTGAGTTTGACGAAATGTTCAAATCAGCTGGATTAAAAAAAAAAAGTTCGCTGATTTTTATGCAGGCGCCAGGCGGGTCAAACCGGAGCTTTGTTTCTTTAAATTTAGTTAAATAAACGCTTAAAAAATATATTTCTTACCTCACTACAGCAGACGGGCTCCTGAGCTGAACCAAATGTGAAATCAGCTGGATTTAAAAATCCGCGGTGTGGTTTATGAGTGGTATCTTGCAAACAAAAACAGCGAACCTCACAGCTAATAGCAGCTACATCCATAGCAAGGGGCAGGCAGCGACAGAGTCAGTCAGACCAAAGGAGGCCTTTTTCGGACACATGCATGTAGAAACTTCTGGGCAACTTCATGAGCAGCTCCGTGACTCACGTGACTTCCTGTAGCCGGTGAGATGGGTGATACCAAATTATTTGCAGGGGAGGGGGTCAGTCCTCAGGGAGTTTGTTAAAAACATGCAGCAATTTTACTAAAAAATTTGAATGAATAAAAAAAATCAATTATTGATGTAAGATATGTATAATGACGAAATGATGTCATTTTATTGGGGGGGTTGAAATGACCGGATCAAATTATTGTGGGGGTCAAAACCCCCACAACCCCCGTGTAAATTACGCCTATGAGTAACAGTAGAGTGTAAGGCAGGGTGTGGAAGCCTCTGATTTCAGGGTGGACCAGGTCCCACTCTGGCAGCTGTGAGCACATTTAAGACAGACGTGCGCTGGCAACAGTGGAGAGACATGGAGCGTCAACAAGGCCTCAGAGACACCGTTCACTGCAGGATGGTACAAGTGTGTGTGAGATGAACTAATGTATATCATGCAGTGACAGCCAGCGGATAGAAAGTTTCCACTAGTGCACGTATGTCAAAGTCAAGGCCCGCGGGCCAGATCTGGCCCTCGAATTAATCATCTATGGCCCCCTGGATGATATTTAATTACTATTAGAACCAAGCCACAGCCGCCCGCTGGTGTTTTGTACGTACCAACACTACATTCCCCACAATGCAACGTAGTAGTGATGGGGCCGATCCGATCCGGAGTTGTGTCTCATGAACCCAGAGTAACAAGACCCACCTAACGTCACATTCAGGAAACCCATTCCATAGTTTGCAGCCAGCTACAACGTGCGGACTGAGTGAGTAGCACTTTAGCTAACAGCTAGCCAACTTTTTATCGTAACATGTCCGCTGTGTGGAAGTATTTTACACTAAACACCACAAGACAGCAACGTGCAATGTTTGCAGAGCCATAGCATCACATTAAACCGTGGTCAAGTTAGTTTTACGTTGGACATTCGAGCTCTGGGGCTTCAGCGGGACGACACTCTCGCTGAACCGAAACACGGAGACCGACCGCGGCCAGCTGCGTCCAGTTCGACCCGCTGTCCGACCGTCTCGTAGGAGGGACAGGCTGAGAGCGGCTGACTGAAATCAGCGCGCCCGCCCCGGATTGAACAAGAAAAACACACCGCTGAAGCCACGGAGCTCAAATGTTCACCGAGAAGTTGCTAAACTTCATCATAATTAATGACCAACAGCTATCATCTGTAGAAAATGAAGGATTTGGCAGCTTGATACTTATAGCCAACAGTAAACAATCATAAAAAAGCATATTAATTAAAAATCATAAGAAAACTGTATAAAAAACCCAGCTACATTATAAAACAATGTAAAATACTAAAAGCAGGAACAAGTCTGTGTTGGTTTATGCCAAGAACTTAGCAGATGTAAAGTTATTTAATATTTTATTTAATTCATTTATTCATTCATTTAAAAGAGACTAAATAAAACAAATTCACCAGAAAGAAAGCACTGAATGAAAAGAGTGCAGAAAGAAGTTTTTTTATTATTATATCACCCCCTTATAACATTGTATGTCAAATGGGGTAACACAATGTCCTTTACTTTCTATGTGTTTCACTGGCTTTCTAGTACACGGCCTGTTACCTGATTCAATGTTATCCGTCATACTCGTACCCATTATAAAAGACAAAGCGGGTAAGATCAGCTCCCTGGAAAATTACCGACCCATAGCTCTATCTAGTAGTCTGTCGAAAGTTTTGGAAAGAATCCTATTAAATAGGCTGGAAGAGTTTGTCTTGACCTCTGATAATCAGATCGGTTTTAAACCTAAACATGGCACAGACATGTGTATTTTTGCACTAAAGGAGATTTTGGATTTGTATAATTTTCACAACACTACGGTATTTATGTGTTTTATTGATGCCTCTAAAGCATTTGATCGTGTGAATCATGAAAAACTATTTTACAAATTAGAACGCAGAGGTGTACCCAAATATCTGATCAGAATTCTTGTCTACTGGTATGGTCATCAATCAATGTATGTCAAATGGGGTAACACAATGTCTGATTCATTTAATGTTGGTAACGGAGTAAGGCAGGGAAGTATACTGTCCCCTTACCTTTTTAACATCTACATGGATGAACTATCAAAGCGCTTGAATTGTTGTAAAACAGGCTGTATAGTTGGTGATCGCATAATTAATCACTTAATGTATGAAGATGATTTGGTAATCTTGTGCCCATATAGTGCTGGCTTTCAACAATTACTAAGGATCTGTTCCCAATATGGTTATGACTTTGACATCAAGTATAACGCTAAGAAAATCAAAGTTATGATTGTTAGAAGTAGGGCCGATAAACATCTGATAACCCCTGACTTCTCTCTATCTGGTGCTGTCCTCAACATTTGCAGTGAAATCAAATATTTGGGACATTGCATATCTGATGACCTCTGATGATCGTGACATCTGTAGGCAGAATCGTATGATATATGCACAAGCTAATACTCTGATCAGAAAGTTTGGTATGTGTTCATCCTCTGTGAAAATAGCTCTTTTTAAGGCTTTTTGTACCTCGCTATACACTGCTCATCTGTGGCGAAGATACAAAAAAAGTAGCCTGCATAAACTTTATGTGGCATACAATGATGGCATGAGGCTGCTCCTCAAAGTGCCCAGATGGAGCAGTGCTAGCCATTTGTTTGTACATAATGCTGTTCCCACATGTGCTGCTGTGCTCAGGAATCTTATGTATAAATGCATGTGTAGATTGTCTGTTTCATGCAATAATATAATTGCAAATCTAGTAAATCCTGCTTTTAGTGCAGTGAGATTTTGTTCAAGATTGTGGAATCATTGGTGCCATCATTTATTTGTAACTCAGTGAATTATTTGTCTTTTATAACTTTATTTTAATTGTTTTTATGGATTTTTTGTGTATTTTTATGGACCTTTTTTGTGTCTGAAATAAAGTTTGATTGATTGATTGATTGATTGATTGAACCTGTCCGGCCCTTGGCTTGTAGCAAATTTGTTTTTTTGGCCCTCGGTACCTGACTTTGACACCCTTGCACTAGTGGTATGAAAACAGGATTTGAGCTGAAAAGCCGAGCATTCTAAAGAGCTGCACGTCACCTCTGACCTTCATGCTGGAGATTTAAACTAAGACCATGCCGTGTTGACAAATGAAAATAACATTCTTCATACAATCTCATGCAATATTGTGAGAAGTCATGCACAAAGTGTGTGTTGAGGACGGCTCTCTGCTACGGCCACATCAAATGCAGCTCAATATGTGTCAGATTGACTGAGTTATAGGCTTTATTGTGTGGACCAATGTGGATTTGCTGTGGCGAGCATTTCGAATATCGGCTTCAAACGTTAACCAGCTTTAGCTGTACATCCAAGGAAGAATTCCTGAAAGTTTAATTGAAATAAATCCAGTGGTTCTTGAGATATTTTGCTAACAGACAAACAAGGTTGACTAACACATTTTGTAGAGTTTTAAACAAAAATCTTGCAGAATGAGTAGAAAATGGAGGATTATGTATTTTTCGTGACTCAGCTACAACTACACTAAATTTTAGAACAAAATCTGAAAATTTCACAGTTGTAGCCATTTTTTTGTGCTTTTCAAGCTCGGTTGTCTGTAGCGTCCATCTTGGATCAGGTCGACTCCAAAAGGTAAACAGTTGTAGAGGCACATCCAGCGAACACTTTCACTAAGCTTCATTAAAATCCGTCCAGTGGTTCATGAGATTCCTTGCTAACAGACAGATGTGTAACATGATCGTCCACCTTGGCCTTTCAGTGGGTGGTTTGTTTGTTGTGGAGTCCAGCTGCCCTGCTCTGGTTGCTCGAGCTCCTCCATGTCCTACAGACTGTTTTAATGACTCTGATCTGTGGAAGCTATTCGAGGACGTGTCCTTACACCGAGCCCCTGGAGAACTTTAGATCTCAGCAGCTATTTAAAAGGAGGCCATCTGCTTTATTTGTCCCTCCATCTTTGTTAAATGAATAAGATGCCTGTAACACAAGTTTACCTCCAGGCCATGTGCTCCTCATGGTGATGACAAACATCGGCTCACATGCTCCGGTGCTTCAACGCTTGGTTGTAGGTGAAGCTGCCCTTCAGCGCTGCAGGCCAAGAGGCAGCATCTTTTCACATCTGCTCGTGGTAAGGCCTTTTACACATGCACTCCTTTTCAAAATGTTACATACAAACATTTAGCTTTTTAATCCAGGTTTTACTTATTTATTTAAATATAATTTAAAAGGACAATAAGATACCATATTTTTTGGACTATAAGGCGCAGTAAGCCAAACAAATCAGTCAGATCAGTCAAACTTTATTAAGCTCATTCACAATAACCACATAAAGTCTGTTCGAGGTCGGAAAGCACAACTAGAATTAATACATGTGCACCTGATTATAAGGCTCACTGTTGATTTTTGAGAAAATTAAAGGATTTTAAGTGCGCCTTATAGTCTGAGAAATATGGTATATAAAATACATGCTGACTATGAAAACAGATTTATTTTTTTACCGTAAAGTAAGTTGTTTTGTTTCAGAATTAACTGGATGTGATGTTAAAGCAAAAACGGTCTCAACATGTGCTATTAGTAAAAAAAAGAAGGATAAGGCAACAACACCTTTGTCTGTGTTTGCTTGTCTGTTAGCAAAATAGCTCATGAACCAGTGGAAAGATTTTAATCAAACTCTCAGAAAGTAATTATTAGATGAACATCTACGAATCGTTACCCATTTGGAATCGATCCCTTTCAAGATGGCCACCACAGCTAAGCAACTTTAGCAAACATTTAAATGTCTATAACTATCAACTCTGTATACAGTATTGAGCAAAAATTTGGTGTGGAGGTAACTGCGTGTCATCCCCACAGCAGAGTCCAAGAACTATCTGATTGTGCAAGATCTCTTTTAAAAAACGTTAAATATTACAATTAACTTTGTCTGTCTGTAAGCAAAATATTTGGATGGATTTTAAAATCTCAGAATGTGACCTTTGGTGTACATCAACTAGAGGTGAAACAAGAACTGTGGCAAAATATCTTGCAAGACTAAAATGTCTAAAAACCATTGTTGTGTTAAGCTTAGTCTCGTAAACTGAAAAACAAAACAAAAAACTGACTCGTGACAGAACAAGAAACAAATTTTCATTAATTATTTCAAGAAAATCTTGAAAAAGTTGGAACGGATTTAATTGTGGCTCCTGAACGCAGCACATTTAGTCCATCTTCCATAAGAAGCTTTCACATACAAGCACCAAATTTGGCATGGACAAATTGCTAAGACCTACGTTGTCATAAAAACTAAAAACACAAGAAAAAAAATCAAAGATGGCAGCCCTTTCTTCAAGATGGCTGCCAATTTTTAATGTGAAAAACTCATTTGTTTTGTAAAAGTTGAATTGCTCATGTAAGGCTATATAGGCGCTTATCAGTTTACTCATTTATCTATATTTTAGATGTAAATTGGGCATGGTTTAGACTGACACAAAAATGCATCATTAATTCACTGGTTCTCTCTTTTTCAGTTTAATACCAATAATTCTGTGACTTAGTGAAGAGATGTAACTGACAGAAACATTATTTATGTTGGTACAGCAGAACTGAACCATTTAATAATAGAATCATAAAATCACATCACACATTTGTACATGTTTGGATCGATCGAAATTTCCTATAACTAACTGTTCACAGATTAAAACTTAGAGACAACAGAACAAGTTAAGGGTCTTATAACTTTCCTGCAGGTACAAACTTAAAATTTACTGGCTTAAGAGATAAAGAAATGTTTTAGGAGGAAGATGGAGTAAAAGAAAATGGAGGAGGAGGATAGGTATATCTTGATGTGTTTTTAACCAGAAACATGGCAGTTCCTTGGCGGCTTCCGCTCGACTTGGTCGAATGGACATCAAAGTTTTACCTGTGCCGAAGATTCTTGGTCTCTGCCTCGGTAAACTTGTCCCAACTTCACGTGCACAAACTGTCCGTTCGTGCTACGGTTTACAGGCGACCGGCGTCCATTTTTGCAACGGCTCGCTCACAAGACGGCTTCCACCTCACCGAAGTAACGGCACTTCCTGGTTGGTTGTTCAAGATAAAAGATTCTTCAAAAGAATTTCAATAAAATAGAGCTTAGAGCTCAAAAACTGACTCATAGCCAGCAGTGCTATGAAGCCCCAACTGATGACATGTCATTGGCGTTTAGACAGACGTCAATCAGTTCTTAGATGAAGACTCACATTCTAGTTCCATCCGCAGACTCCTTCAAACAGGAAGTCAGAGCTCTTTTGAAGCTGGCTTGACCCAGAAAACGTAGCTCTTCCTGATTGGGCATGTGAAGCCAGGAGAGGAATATGATGACATCAGAGCGTGTCAAGAGATTAGTTCATGTCAGAAATCTAAAGAGTTAGTTTTAAGACGCCAGTATTTATGATACAAGCTGATTAAAACTGTCTTAACTTCATTAACAACCCTGTTGATCTGTTGGTTTGATTAAGACAATGTCATTACAGCATCACATATGGAACTTATTAATGATAATAGCACAAACAGATATTATTCATCTTGATTATTTAAGTAGGACAAAAACTAAATTCTCTGGGTGTGGTGATGTCCTGCATTCAAGTTAACTGAGTGAGATAAAGTGTCACTTTATCTTCACTTGCAAGTTTTGAAAGGAGAAATCCTTCATGAATAACATTTTGAAATAACATTGGATTTACAACTTGAATTAAAACAGTTTGAATTAAACAGTCTTTGACTATATCAAACATTGAATTCAATAATGCTTACTTAACACAAGGTTATTCATTAACACAAAATAAAAAATAAGAGATTCTCTTGAATAAAAACTTGTGTTTTGATTTAAACTAAATGTAATAAAATATTGTTAATGTCTCTTTACTGAAAGTATCAGTGAAAAGGCGTCACTGGGACAGTTCAAAGAGACGAAGGTGTATCAGAGACCACCGTCTGGTCAACTACACTCAGCCGTTTGTCAAAACTGCATGTCGTGAGATGCAAATGTGCGCTTTGGTCCCAAGTACTCACAACTTTGTGTAAAGTGACAAGTGGAGCGCAGTCATCGTGACACTGTCACATTTTCAAAGGTGGACTTTGAGGTGAAAATCAGTCAAAAATCCATGAAATATTTTAAACAAAAACGCTGTTTTCATGTTGTAACATTAAAACACATTCAAGTCCCTTGTGTATTGGTAAAGCTTTACGCCCATATTGTTTTTAATAAATGACTTTTTCTACTCCAGAATTTAATTTAGCTTGTCCAATTCATTTATCAATTTTGTCCCAGATTGAAATTTTTGAATAATTCAATTTCAGTTCCCATCAAAAAATGACATCTGAAGGCGGCCATCTTTACAAATGATGGTATTACGCCCACTGATTTCTAGGGGTTCTCTTACTAGAGGACAACCTTTCTCCTCCTTTGCTTGTTTACAGCAGGCCTGCTGTCTCACCATGCTGTGCACCTGGAATCACTTCCTCCTCATCAGTGGAGTGCACAAAAGCTTCAGTGATCCAGCACCACACCACCTTTTCTTTTTGGGCACAGTATTTCGACTTGGTTCTGAGCAGTGTGGTTGACTCTGAACTCTTCTAATCATTTTTATCAACTCTGAGTTGATTTCTGTTCACTTCTGTGAACAACTAAGAAACCTTTGGTTTAGATGGGAAGTTTGTTAGGGGTTCTCTGCCATTTTATTTTTTAACTAACTTTTCTCCTGTTTTGTGGCCGGGGAGCCTAGGAATTGTAGTTTTCGTTTTGTTAGATAAGCGGTGACTTTGTTTTCTAGCCATTCTTTTGTTTGTTGTTTTGGCCTTGGAGACCTTGACGTTCATGGCTTCTCCTCCTGTCTGTAAAACCCCAAACTCTTACATGATTAAATTATTGTAATGCCAAGTTGGTTTGTTTTTGAGTTATTATATTTAGTTTACAATTTTTGTGTTTTCCCTTGAATCTCCCAGACTTATTCCAACAGATGGCTATTGTTTTCCTATGTAGATACCATGATTTTTGGAAAATGTATATCCAGGAGATTATTAATTAGGGATGCACAATATTGGATTTTTGGCCGATATCCGATATGCCGATATGTTAAAACTTATTTGGCCGATAACCAATACCAATATTTTTTCCTAGACCTACTTACAGAGACTACATAACTTTCTCTGCTGTGGAATTAAAATACTACATTATTCTGCATGGTCTTTGTCAGTTTGAACTGCTACAAATACAGATACTGAAAAGGGACCGAAAATGATGTAACACTTCAACTTGGATTGTGTTTAATGTCAAATGTATCCATGACATTTACTCTCTCTAACAAAATAACAACATTGGAACAGTGCAAATTTGGACATTTTCACAAATCTAAACTCAACGGCGTGTGTGATGTCATCACGTTGGGCTAGTGCTGCAGGCATCCTTGTCACTGGGTTGTTGTATAAAACAGCACCTTTTATATTGATGAGTTATTTTGATGGAATGTCCAATATTTAACTTCATAGCTAACATCGACCAATACCATGCAGATAATATCATGCATCCATATTATTAATGCCAAATTTCATACTTATGTCACCAAGTGAAAGACTGTTTCACTAACCTACAGCACTACTGAACAAAATGACTTGGACCTCCTTCAAATGTCTGAAAAGACTCATGAGAAATCCAACGAGAGCTTCCAGTTGGTTGTGTTTGTGGCAAAAGCTTTCTTTCTTCAAAATATGGATAAAATACCATCTAAACCTTGAGTAGCCACCTCAAAATAACAATAGACCCGAATCCTGACATTTATTCTTCACATTTACCGGTAGCTGTGAAATTATGCTGTAAGGCTTATATTCTTTCTTTATCTAAAAGAATGATCAGACTGAACATTGTAAACGCTGAGTTAATGAGGAGGAATAACTCCAGTTAGGATGGTCCACATGGTCCACTGCAACAAATCAAGACAAAATGCTCTTAATCTTAATATTACAAACAAAGATCCAGAGTATTGTTTTTCTATTCCAGAGGGGATCTGTGTCGTCTCCTGTCTGAGCAGCTGTTGTTTTGTAGAGAGCACGGAGGCCGGTGAGGCTTCCTGCTGGCCAGCAGCTCAGCCCGGCTCATGAGACGGCTGAGGACAGGTGAGGGCTCAATTACACAACAAACACAGCTATAAATGTGCTGGCACACAGGCACGAACACATGCTCACAAGAAGAAAGACACGAGCTGGAACACACTCCTCACACACGTACAGAGTCGTAGGAGGAACCGGGGAGGAGTTTGCACGCTGGATCTGAGGCTGAGTGTCCTGGAGGAAACAAAACCTCCTCCAAAAGAGTCAAATCAGTGACTGTTGGCATCTGGTCAGATCAGATCTTCTTGTGTTTGTTGAAAGTGAAGCATAACTCAATATTCAACTCAACTTTATTTTGGTAAATTAAAAGCATTACAAAAAAGGAAAACAATATTAAATGGTAAATAATCATTTACTTGTCTACCCTATTCATAGACTCAGCAGTCTACATAAAGACAGACATCTACTGTCCATATACATACATAAGTACACATACATACATTTACCGTATATTTAAGTATGCATGTCATACATGGTTACACAATACATATACAGTATATGGGGCGGCCGTGGTGTAGTGGTAATGGCAGTCGACCCCTGATCGGAAGGTTGGAGGTTCGAATCCCGCATCCGCCCACCATGTGTCGTGTCCCTGGGCAAGACACTTAACCCCGAGTTGGTCTGGATGGCGCCTTGCAAGGCAGGCTACCACTACCGGTGTATGAATGTCTGAATGAATGGGTGGATGGCTGGTATTGTAAAGCGCTTTGGGGCTCCTCACAGGGGGCTGGAAAGTGCTATATAAATAAGCTTCATTTACCATTTACAGTAGTCCCTTGTCACTTTGAGGTTCGTTTATTGTGGACTCGCTCTATCATGGTTTTTCAAAATAAGATTGGACATGACACGCAATTGTAACAGTATAATTTTTTTATAATTTTACATTTTAAGGCTTTTTAAAGCTTACCAAAAAGCACATAATTTATTTTACATCTCACAGAAGAAGTTCAACAACCAGAAACTGCACACATACAGTTAATTCTGCAAAGTGGTTTTCATTATTTTTGTAGTATTTTAATTTTTTGTCATTGATGTTTATTCGTAGTTTCAGTATTTATCGCCACCTGACAAAAGGTGGGCAGCAAGGTTTATGCCCATGTCCATGTGCACGTGTGTACAGTATGTGCACGTGTTTCATTGTCTGTTTGTTGTCCAAATATTTCATTATTATGATTAACTTTTATTTAACCAGACAAATCCCATTGAGATCACAGATCTCTAGTAGGCCTGAGAGCAGAATAACATGCATGTTTTTGGACTATGGGAGGAAAACGGTGCACCCAGAGAAAACCCATGTAAACATGAGGAGAACTTGCTGTGAAGCAACATGGCTAACCACTAATCCACCGTGCTGCCATGCTCATGAATATTCATGAAGCACATAAGCAATTTGGAGTAAATGTGCAATAAATCATTGTATGTACATTTACATCTCTTTCTCTTATGGATTCAACCTGATTCAAGATGGCTGCCAAAGCCAGCTGATCTTAACCCCCCCTCCCCCCAACACACACACACAAATGGCTACAGCCCAGTCAGATTTACAGATCTTCTTCTTCTTCTCCTTCTTCTTACAGATCAAAAACACATAATTCTCTGCCGTGACTCTTAGAGGATCCACTGTGAAGCGAGAATGGACGACTGTAATAGCACGGTGCCAGGTCTGTCAAAGGCACTGTGCGAATCTGGGACAGTGACCCTGAGGCAGTTGGTGGAGATGATCAGACCAGACTTCTCCAGCATCCGAGATGTGGTTTCGTTGTTTGGTGTCTGGTCTTCCAGACTGGTGCAGCACTTCCTGGATCTGGTGAAGGAGAGGATGACAGCTGGAGAGAAGCATCTCCTGCAGCTGTGGTCCACGGGGAATCACCCACCTGACCCAAAGGAACTTTCCCGGACATCCACCTGGATCCTAACTTTTGCGAAAGACAGTGGTCCTCTGCTACCACCTGGTCCCCCTGTTCCCTGTTCTGAGTAATGCAGAATGCAGGAAGAAGCAGGGGTTTAATGTGCTTTGACGCTCATGAAAGAACAAACACCCCGTTAGCTCTGATCTTCTGCCCCCTTTTATTCATCCGCGCGTCCACCGACCACTGATAACTAAATAAACAGTCAAAGCTTGATTAAAAATGTT
>JBBPBX010017656.1:0-25280 GCA_038048925.1 Garcialebias charrua | reverse complement strand
GGGTTCAGACCTATAATTACTGTTAATTCATCAGGTCAGGTGCGGTTCGGAAATGATGGCTAGGGGCTGGGGCCGTTTTGGATCAGATTTTTTGGGCTTGAATGCAACTCTAACTTTCACTAATCTTTACCACTTCCTGGTCCACCGTTTCTATGACCTCTACTCTTCTTTTTTCATTCATTAGCTCCTCAAAGTACTCTTTCCATCTTCCCATCACACTCTCCTCACTTGTTAGAGAGTTAGAGTCAGAGTATCTTTATTGTCATTTGCACCACATGTGGTACATGTAATGAAACAAGATTATGTACACAGGGTCCCAGTTACATCCAACAATAAAATGTAAGAGAAAAACAGTACATCTAAGATATGAACTAAGAAAAACATCAACTAAAAATACACTAAGCACTAACATCATAGAAAAACACTACTCCAAACAGCAGCACGAACATGAGTCTGTATGAGCAGATGGGCACGAATGAACACAGCAACATGAATACAGCAAACCCCCTACTTACGTACGAGTTGGGACATAAGAACTGTTCGCAGCTCGATTCTGCCGTAGCTAGGGGGTGAAAATAGCGTCCCGTTTGTAGGTCCTTATTCCGTTCGTAGCTCGCGGAAATACCGCTAACTGAGCGCCGCGCACACATTTAAGCATGTACAGTAGTGTACTGTAATGTTAAACATTGCTATTCACATTTACAGAATAAATAAAAATATAATTTCTTACTTTGAGATGGTCAAAGCCGACATCTTAGGTTGCCATGCGTTGTTGTTGTCGGGCCGAGCAGCGCGGCGGCCGGCGAGCAAACCACGGCAGCTGCTCGAGGCCTGTGTTAGCTTCTGCTAGCCAGGCCATGAGCTGGTGTTGGAGCGGCGCGATCGGCGATCAATCTGCAGCTTCTGCTCCAGCCTGAGATGTCCACAGAGCTCACAGAGCGATTCCAGATACAGGTACTGTAGTAATTTATCCATGAGGCAATCCTGGAACACACACAGTCCTCACATGGGGCTGCCGGGATGACCGCGGTAGTCCTAAAATGGCTGCCAGGCATTTCCTGTCGGACAGGAAGTTACGCAATCATAAAAACAAAGACTATTTTATTAAAAAATATTATTTATAAAGCCTTTAAAACAACAACACAGCTGCAACAAAGTGCTGTACACATGAAATTAATAACATTTAAACACACACAAAAAAATTATATTAAATTATTAAAATATGATACGTTCGTAGGTCTGAGCGGCCGTAGGTTGATGGAGTCGTAGGTAGGGGGTCACCTGTATTACAGTTCCCATCTTTAACAAGACTTTAACAAGAAGTGCTGCTGTTTATTCCCACTATATTAGGCTTAGTGTATTACTAGTTGATGTTTTTCTTAGTTAGTTCTCGATGTTATTACTGTTTTTCTCTTTCATTTGTTGTTGGATGTAACTGGGACCTCGTGTACATAATCTCGTTTTCATCTCATGTACCACATGCGGTGCAAATGACAATAAAGACTCTCTGACTCTGACTCTCTGACTAACCTGCTGCACATGCTTTCCAGCCTGATCCCTCTGTCTTGCCCATCAGTTCACGTCCTTCTCACCTTCTTTAATGTCCAGTCTCCCATACAACTCATCATATGCCCTCTGCTTTTTTTTCATTCATTCAACCTTTATTTAGTCAGGTAAATCTTTTGAACCTCATGGGCTCATTTACGAAAGCGACCTGCTAAAACTAAAGAACAATGAACAGCAGTGGTAGAATTTCCTTAAACAATAAACAATAAACAAACAAACAATAAACAATAGAAAACAAAAGAGAGAAAAAAACAAAAGAAAGTTTTTTTTTTTTTTAACAAAGTATCAAAAAACTAGCAAAACATTATAAGGTAGACGTATAAAATCAAAGACAGGAACAAATCTGCATTGGTTTTTGCCAGGATTCCAACAGATTCTGAAAACCATTTAGAGAAGTCAAGGTCGAGAGCTTCAGATCTTTTTGTAAGATATTCCATGAAGCAGGAGCGGAGTAGGAGAAGGCCCTTTTTCCAAGTTCAGTCCTCACTGACGGAACACTGCAGGTAATCATGTCCTGAGAGCGCACACTGTAGCTGCACTCACGCAAAGACATGTAGGAGGAGATGTATGAGGGCAGCAGACCAAGAAGTGATTTAAAGATGAAAATGTACCAGTGGAAGAGTCTGCGTGAGGTTAATGATGTCCAGTTAACCAGTGAATACAGGGTGCAGTGGTGGGTACGATAATCACAACCAGTTATGAATCTTAGTGCACCATGATAGACAACATCCAACATCCGCAGGGTGCTTGTAGGAGCATTCATGTAGAGAATGTCACCGTAATCAATGGAGGGAAGGAAAGTCACAGATACAAGGCGTTTCCTAACATTCAGTGATAGACATGATCTGTTTCTGAAAAAGAAACCCAGTTTAACTTTCAGTTTCTTCACTAGGTTTTCCACGTGGAGTTTAAAAGAGAGATGTGAATCGATCAGGATACCCAGATATTTATAGGAATCAACAAACTCAATAGGGACACCATTTGAAGATAAAATCAGAGGAGGATCTGCTGGAACCGCCTTCCTATTTGAAAAAAACATCCCTTTTGTTTTATCAGCATTTAGGACAAGTTTGAGACGGAACAAATCTGACTGGATGATGTCAAAAGCAGATTGCAGTAACTGGAAAGCCTTAGCAACTGTTTTAGCTCGGCAGTAAACAACTGTATCATCAGCATAGAAATGTAAGGATGCATCAGGGATGCAGTGACCTACATTAGCTATGTAGATTGTAAAGAGAGTGGGTCCTAAAACTGAGCCTTGTGGTACACCATTTTTAACTGTTAAATAGCTGGAAGAAGTACCGTTATGTTGAACACATTGCCTCCGATTGGAAAGATAGTTAGAAAACCAACCGATGGTGTGATCAGAGAAACCGATTTCTGAGAGCTTATGACACAGGATGTTATGATCCACAGTGTCAAAAGCTTTAGACAGGTCTAAGAAAAGTGCAGCACAATAGTCCTTAGCATCCAATGCTTCAACAACATCATTCAGAACCTTCAGAGAAGCAGTTGTTGTGCTGTGTTTTTTCCTGAAACCAGATTGATGAAGAGGTAAGATGTTAAATGAGTCCAGATAGTTTTTGATCTGAGAGTTTATCAGTTTTTCTAGAACCTTGGCTAAGATGCAGAGTTTAGAGATCGGTCGATAATTGTTCAGTGAGGTGGGGTCACCTCCCTTCAGCAAAGGAAGAACAAAGGCTGTTTTCCAAGCATCCGGAATGGTGTTTTGGCTTATGGACAGATTAAAGATGTGGGTCACAGGGACTGTGATGATATGAGCAGCCAGCCTTAAGAAATAAGGTGGAAGTTCATCTGGACCTGCAGATTTTTTAGGATCAAGATCATTTAACAGTTTATTTACCTCACTGACTGAGAACGGAGAAAAAGAGAAGGTGTGATTAACAGATGGTTGACTTGTAGGAGGGATTTGATTTGTAGAAGTTTGATTATTAGATAAAGTGGCTGATTTTCCATTTGTAACTGTGTCAAATAATGAACTAGAAGCAACAAAATGTTTATTGAAACAGTTCAGGATCTCGTGCTTATTTGACACAGGAACAGAGTCAACAAGAAATTGTGATGGGAGGTCAGATGATTGGGGGGTGCCTGAGAGAGATTTAATGGTTTTCCAGAATTTTTTAGGATCGTTTAGATTTTTGGAGGTCTGAGATAAGAAGTAGTTACGTTTTGCGGCTTTGATGGCAGTTGTGCATTTATTCCTTAGCTGCCGAAATTTCAACCAATCAGTGTCTGAGTGTGATTTTCTTGCTGCGGCCCAAAGATGATCTCTCCAGTGTAGGAGATCAGCTAGTTCAGGAGTAAACCAGGGGCTGTCACGGCTCTTTATCCTGAACTGCCGGAAAGGTGCGTGTTTGTTTACAAAGAGAATGAAACTATCGTGAAAAT
Source organism: Garcialebias charrua (assembly GCA_038048925.1). NCBI lineage: Eukaryota > Metazoa > Chordata > Actinopteri > Cyprinodontiformes > Rivulidae > Garcialebias > Garcialebias charrua. The sequence continues at coordinate 21,305 of JBBPBX010017656.1, read as the reverse complement.
AGTTCCAAGCAGTGTTCACGTCATTGATTTGTAGGATACGTTGCCAATCAAAGTGGGATAGATCCCAAAGGAATGACTGTTCACTGAAACGTTTCAAATCCCTTTTTTGAATTATTCATTATTATGCTTTGCCTTAGCTACCCCTCTCTTTGCTCTACATCCCACATCCTTATATTCCTGTCTCATCTCTTCAGTCCCATCATATTTCTTCTTGGCTAATCTCTTTCTTTGAATGGCGTCCTGCACTTTACTATTCCACCACCAGGTTTCCTTATCATCCATTTTCTGTCCAGATGACACACCAAGTACCTTCCTACCTGTCTCTCTAATTACTGTTGCTGTAGTAGCCCAGTCACTTGGAAGCTCTTTCTTACCACCCAGATCCTTTACCAGCTCGTCTCTGAATTCCTCACAACATTCTTCCTTCTTCAGCTTCCACCATTATGAACTCGCATTTTAGTTTTGGCAAAAATGTTTTACGTCAGATGCCCTTCCTGACACAACCCTCACCAGTTACCCAGGCTTGGGACCACCACAAGAGATACTTGTGCTCCCCAGTGGCTGGTTTCTAATCAGATTTACAGATAAAAATGCTGCAGTAGCAGCTGAGTCATTACCAGTATAAAAGTCATATCACACAGAGTGTTATTTTCACGGTTTGACCAAATAATTTATAAAACCACTGCTTCTCATCTTAATGTAAAAGTCTGGACGGTATGCATTCCTTCACGGAGTGCTATAGGTGTTTTGAATCGTTTCTGCCGCATTTGTCATCATTTTGTTTTCTCACTTTGAGTTATGGTCCACTTTGTTTTTCATGCACAATTTTGATGCTTTCAATCATTTGCTGCTTCTGGTGAGGATTTCCTTTTTTTTTTTTAAATTGTCAGCGCCTCATGGTACTTTACTTTGATTTGGGATCGCTATTATAATTTTGTCTACTTGAGATAATTTTGAAGCTCCTAAAGTCTTATTTGGCCATTTTTGTAAATTTCTTATTTAGCCTTTTTTTTTTTGTGAAGTGTGGGGGAGGGGGTGGTCCTAAGCTCAGGGCCAGTCTCTGCAGGCCCTCGTCCTGATTAGCCAGTTCAGCTAAACCACATGCGCGGCTCGTTCATTCAACCTTTATTTATACAGGCTAGCCTCGTTGAGCCACAGGGACTCATTTACAAGAGGGACCTGTCTCACTCACACCCAGGGTCAATTTAGAGTCACCAATCAGCCTAACATGCATGTTTTTGGACTGTGGGAGGAAACCGGAGCACCCGGAGAAAACCCACGCATGCACGGAGAGAACATGCAAACTCCACCCAGAAAGGCCGCCAGACCGGGATTTGAACCGGGGACCTGCTCGCTGAGAGGCAGCCGCTCTACCAGTTGTGCCACCGTGCTGCCTCGTTAGTTTTGCTACGGCTCTTTGTAGCTTTGACCTAAAATGACATGTGAATTAATTTTCTTACCTAATGTAAATAACCACAAAACTGTAAGCTTTCTTTGTAATTCCCTAGAAATTAGTTTTCATCAACACACTCACAGCAGAACGTACAATTTTGAACACGAGGGAACAATTATGAAACACTTCTGCAAAAATATGACCAATTGTTCTAAAAAAGAGAATTAATGATTAAAAGCTTGTCTATGATAAAGTCATAACAAAAAAAAAAAAAAGAATAGCTCTGTAAAGGAAATCCAGTAATCAACAAACTGTCTCAGTTTTTCTGTTCACTCAAGACATTTTTAGGGGATACGTTATTACTTGAAAAGGGAATACGTGTGATATTTCCACAAATATATACAGGTGACCCCCGAGGTATGAACGATTTATGGACCTAAGAACGGTTCGCAGCTCGATTCTGCCGTAGCTAGGGGGTGAAAATTATTTAAAAAAATAAAATTGTCATGCTAACGGAGCGCGCGCACACATTTAAGCATGTACAGTAGTGTACTGTAATGTTAAACATTGCTATTCACATTTACAGAATAAATAAAAATATATTTTCTTACTTTGAGATGGTCAAAGCCGACATCTTAGGTTGCCATGCGTTGATTGTTGTCGGGCCGAGCAGCGCGGCGGCCGGCGAGTGAACCACCGCAGCTGCTCGAGACCTGTGTTAGCTAGCTGGCTAGCTTCTGCTAGCCAAGCCATGAGCTGGTGTTGGAGCGGCGGCGCGATCAATCTGCAGCTCCTGCTCCAGCCTGAGACGTCCACAGAGCTCACAGAGCGATTCCAGCTAGTAATTAATCCATATGATGCGATCCTGGTCACAAGTGTTCAAAAGGCCGGCTCCCGTGTTAGCTCCCGTGTTAGCTTCTGGAGCTAGCCAGGCCGGAGGTGTAGCCAGGCCGGCCGGAGGTGTTCGCGGCGGCCTGGCACGATCAGCGATAAATCCGCTGCTGCCTGAGACATCCACAAAGTTCACAGAGACGTTTCCAGCTCGTAATTAATCCATATGAAGCCATCCTGGTCACCAGTCTTCGGCCGGTTCCCGGCAGCTAACATAAAATGGCGTCCGGTGTTCTACATTAATTTGTGACCGGAGACCCCAGTGACTGAACCTAAAATGGCGTCCGGTGTTCTACATTAATTTGTGACCGTGTAAACTGAAGACCTACTTCCTGCTAGGGGAAGTAGCTAGGGGGTGAAAATTATTTAAAAAAATAAAATTATCATGCTAACGGAGCGCGCGCACACATTTAAGCATGTACAGTAGTGTACTGTAATGTTAAACATTGCTATTCACATTTACAGAATAAATAAAAATATATTTTCTTACTTTGAGATGGTCAAAGCCGACATCTTAGGTTGCCATGCGTTGATTGTTGTCGGGCCGAGCAGCGCGGCGGCCGGCGAGTGAACCACCGCAGCTGCTCGAGACCTGTGTTAGCTAGCTGGCTAGCTTCTGCTAGCCAAGCCATGAGCTGGTGTTGGAGCGGCGGCGCGATCAATCTGCAGCTCCTGCTCCAGCCTGAGACGTCCACAGAGCTCACAGAGCGATTCCAGCTAGTAATTAATCCATATGATGCGATCCTGGTCACAAGTGTTCAAAAGGCCGGCTCCCGTGTTAGCTCCCGTGTTAGCTTCTGGAGCTAGCCAGGCCGGAGGTGTAGCCAGGCCGGCCGGAGGTGTTCGCGGCGGCCTGGCACGATCAGCGATAAATCCGCTGCTGCCTGAGACATCCACAAAGTTCACAGAGACGTTTCCAGCTCGTAATTAATCCATATGAAGCCATCCTGGTCACCAGTCTTCGGCCGGTTCCCGGCAGCTAACATAAAATGGCGTCCGGTGTTCTACATTAATTTGTGACCGGAGACCCCAGTGACTGAACCTAAAATGGCGTCCGGTGTTCTACATTAATTTGTGACCGTGTAAACTGAAGACCTACTTCCTGCTGCCCAAGATTGCTCAAAAATGATCAGAAATGATCTTTTTTATCATAATTATTATTTATAAAGCCTTTAAAACAACCACAGCTGCAACAAAGTGATGTACACATGAAATTAAGAACATTTAAACACACACAAAAAAAAATATATATATATATATATATTTTTTTTAAATACAGTAATTTCATATTTTTATTAAATATGATACGTTCGTAGGTCCCGTTGTTCGTAGGCCGATGGAGTCGTAAGTAGGGGGTTTGCTGTAAAGGACTCGTGCATGTACAACTTTTTGTCTCCCTTGTCATTAAGAGCTGCTGGTCTTTTCTAGTTTTAACGTGGAAGAACACTGATACGAAACCCATACCATACCACTTTATTTATAGAGACAGCAACAAGCAAGGGCGTAGATTTCATCTCATTATTGGGGGGGGACCATAAACAGGGAAATTTTTTAAGAGCAATTTTGGGGGGGTCGGCAAAGTTACAGTGAAATGTAATGCAAAATGTACAGAGGGAAGTTTATCCAAACTGCATGCATATATACTATGCAAAAACAACAATAATATTGATTTAAATGGCATGTATTTTATTTAGTAGTCTTAATACTACTATTAATCAGTACAACAGTGATACTCATTACTCTTGTTAAAAAATGTAATGTGTTCAATCTGCAGTACAATAGACGACAAATAATGACAAGTGGCAAAATGAGAATTTTGCAAAATAGGTCCCCTCTAAATATTGTTTAAATTTCAGTTTGGCTTGTATTCATAGATTGCTGTGGTCAGTGTCACTGATAATCTGGTACAACATCTTCCCAAAATCTTAATGCTTAAAAAGAAAACAGTTTTCAAGGAGAAGAAATACTTTAATGCAGGGGTCACCAAACTTTTTGAGACTGAGAGCTACTTCAGTGGAACCAAGAGGCACAAAGGTCCACTTGTTCGTTCCAAACAAATTTGCATGGTTCAACTTTAATCATAGTATTAATAACTAGAAAGTTCCGGAGAAACTTCGACGGGGGCTGCCAGGCTACTGCCCGCTAGCAGCTATCCTGAATACAAACAGTAACTAGCATGCAAGGCTAACACATTATTTTCCAACCAAACTTACACAGGTGACTCAACAGACCACGCTGAACAAGTTTCTGGTGTTATCTCACATGCTAACGGGTGAAGCTAATGCTAAGCTAACTAGCATGCTAGGCTAACACCTTATTTTCCAACCAAACTTACACAGGTGACTCAACAGACCACGCTGAACAAGTTTCTGGTGTTATCTCACATGCTAACGGGTGAAGCTAATGCTAAGCTAACTAGCATGCTAGGCTAACACCTTATTTTCCAACCAAACTTACACAGGTGACTCAACAGACCACGCTGAACAAGTTTCTGGTGTTATCTCACATGCTAACGGGTGAAGCTAATGCTAAGCTAACTAGCATGCTAGGCTAACACCTTATTTTTCAACCAAACTTACACAGGTGACTCAACAGACCACGCTGAACAAGTTTCTGGTGTTATCTCACATGCTAACGGGTGAAGCTAATGCTAAGCTAACTAGCATGCTAGGCTAACACCTTATTTTTCAACCAAACTTACACAGGTGACTCAACAGACCACGCTGAACAAGTTTCTGGTGTTATCTCACATGCTAACGGGTGAAGCTAATGCTAAGCTAACTAGCATGCTAGGCTAACACCTTATTTTCCAACCAAACTTACACAGGTGACTCAACAGACCACGCTGAACAAGTTTCTGGTGTTATCTCACATGCTAACGGGTGATGCTAATGCTAAGCTAACTAGCATGCTAGGCTAACACCTTATTTTCCAACCAAACTTACACAGGTGACTCAACAGACCACGCTGAACAAGTTTCTGGTGTTATCTCACATGCTAACGGGTGAAGCTAATGCTAAGCTAACTAGCATGCTAGGCTAACACCTTATTTTCCAACCAAACTTACACAGGTGACTCAACAGACCACGCTGAACAAGTTTCTGGTGTTATCTCACATGCTAACGGGTGAAGCTAATGCTAAGCTAACTAGCATGCTAGGCTAACACCTTATTTTCCAACCAAACTTACACAGGTGACTCAACAGACCACGCTGAACAAGTTTCTGGTGTTATCTCACATGCTAACGGGTGATGCTAATGCTAAGCTAACTAGCATGCTAGGCTAACACCTTATTTTCCAACCAAACTTACACAGGTGACTCAACAGACCACGCTGAACAAGTTTCTGGTGTTATCTCACATGCTAACGGGTGAAGCTAATGCTAAGCTAACTAGCATGCTAGGCTAACACCTTATTTTCCAACCAAACTTACACAGGTGACTCAACAGACCACGCTGAACAAGTTTCTGGTGTTATCTCACATGCTAACGGGTGAAGCTAATGCTAAGCTAACTAGCATGCTAGGCTAACACCTTATTTTCCAACCAAACTTACACAGGTGACTCAACAGACCACGCTGAACAAGTTTCTGGTGTTATCTCACATGCTAACGGGTGAAGCTAATGCTAAGCTAACTAGCATGCTAGGCTAACACCTTATTTTCCAACCAAACTTACACAGGTGACTCAACAGACCACGCTGAACAAGTTTCTGGTGTTATCTCACATGCTAACGGGTGAAGCTAATGCTAAGCTAACTAGCATGCTAGGCTAACACCTTATTTTCCAACCAAACTTACACAGGTGACTCAACAGACCACGCTGAACAAGTTTCTGGTGTTATCTCACATGCTAACGGGTGAAGCTAATGCTAAGCTAACTAGCATGCTAGGCTAACACCTTATTTTCCAACCAAACTTACACAGGTGACTCAACAGACCACGCTGAACAAGTTTCTGGTGTTATCTCACATGCTAACGGGTGAAGCTAATGCTAAGCTAACTAGCATGCTAGGCTAACACCTTATTTTTCAACCAAACTTACACAGGTGACTCAACAGACCACGCTGAACAAGTTTCTGGTGTTATCTCACATGCTAACGGGTGAAGCTAATGCTAAGCTAACTAGCATGCTAGGCTAACACCTTATTTTTCAACCAAACTTACACAGGTGACTCAACAGACCACGCTGAACAAGTTTCTGGTGTTATCTCACATGCTAACGGGTGAAGCTAATGCTAAGCTAACTAGCATGCTAGGCTAACACCTTATTTTTCAACCAAACTTACACAGGTGACTCAACAGACCACGCTGAACAAGTTTCTGGTGTTATCTCACATGCTAACGGGTGAAGCTAATGCTAAGCTAACTAGCATGCTAGGCTAACACCTTATTTTTCAACCAAACTTACACAGGTGACTCAACAGACCACGCTGAACAAGTTTCTGGTGTTATCTCACATGCTAACGGGTGAAGCTAATGCTAAGCTAACTAGCATGCTAGGCTAACACCTTATTTTTCAACCAAACTTACACAGGTGACTCAACAGACCACGCTGAACAAGTTTCTGGTGTTATCTCACATGCTAACGGGTGAAGCTAATGCTAAGCTAACTAGCATGCTAGGCTAACACCTTATTTTCCAACCAAACTTACACAGGTGACTCAACAGACCACGCTGAACAAGTTTCTGGTGTTATCTCACATGCTAACGGGTGAAGCTAATGCTAAGCTAACTAGCATGCTAGGCTAACACCTTATTTTCCAACCAAACTTACACAGGTGACTCAACAGACCACGCTGAACAAGTTTCTGGTGTTATCTCACATGCTAACGGGTGAAGCTAATGCTAAGCTAACTAGCATGCTAGGCTAACACCTTATTTTCCAACCAAACTTACACAGGTGACTCAACAGACCACGCTGAACAAGTTTCTGGTGTTATCTCACATGCTAACGGGTGAAGCTAATGCTAAGCTAACTAGCATGCTAGGCTAACACCTTATTTTTCAACCAAACTTACACAGGTGACTCAACAGACCACGCTGAACAAGTTTCTGGTGTTATCTCACATGCTAACGGGTGAAGCTAATGCTAAGCTAACTAGCATGCTAGGCTAACACCTTATTTTTCAACCAAACTTACACAGGTGACTCAACAGACCACGCTGAACAAGTTTCTGGTGTTATCTCACATGCTAACGGGTGAAGCTAATGCTAAGCTAACTAGCATGCTAGGCTAACACCTTATTTTTCAACCAAACTTACACAGGTGACTCAACAGACCACGCTGAACAAGTTTCTGGTGTTATCTCACATGCTAACGGGTGAAGCTAATGCTAAGCTAACTAGCATGCTAGGCTAACACCTTATTTTCCAACCAAACTTACACAGGTGACTCAACAGACCACGCTGAACAAGTTTCTGGTGTTATCTCACATGCTAACGGGTGAAGCTAATGCTAAGCTAACTAGCATGCTAGGCTAACACCTTATTTTTCAACCAAACTTACACAGGTGACTCAACAGACCACGCTGAACAAGTTTCTGGTGTTATCTCACATGCTAACGGGTGAAGCTAATGCTAAGCTAACTAGCATGCTAGGCTAACACCTTATTTTTCAACCAAACTTACACAGGTGACTCAACAGACCACGCTGAACAAGTTTCTGGTGTTATCTCACATGCTAACGGGTGAAGCTAATGCTAAGCTAACTAGCATGCTAGGCTAACACCTTATTTTTCAACCAAACTTACACAGGTGACTCAACAGACCACGCTGAACAAGTTTCTGGTGTTATCTCACATGCTAACGGGTGAAGCTAATGCTAAGCTAACTAGCATGCTAGGCTAACACCTTATTTTCCAACCAAACTTACACAGGTGACTCAACAGACCACGCTGAACAAGTTTCTGGTGTTATCTCACATGCTAACGGGTGAAGCTAATGCTAAGCTAACTAGCATGCTAGGCTAACACCTTATTTTCCAACCAAACTTACACAGGTGACTCAACAGACCACGCTGAACAAGTTTCTGGTGTTATCTCACATGCTAACGGGTGAAGCTAATGCTAAGCTAACTAGCATGCTAGGCTAACACCTTATTTTCCAACCAAACTTACACAGGTGACTCAACAGACCACGCTGAACAAGTTTCTGGTGTTATCTCACATGCTAACGGGTGAAGCTAATGCTAAGCTAACTAGCATGCTAGGCTAACACCTTATTTTCCAACCAAACTTACACAGGTGACTCAACAGACCACGCTGAACAAGTTTCTGGTGTTATCTCACATGCTAACGGGTGATGCTAATGCTAAGCTAACTAGCATGCTAGGCTAACACCTTATTTTTCAACCAAACTTACACAGGCGACTCAACAGACCACGTTGAACAAGTTTCTGGTGTTATCTCACATGCTAACGGGTGATGCTAATGCTAAGCTAACTAGCATTTTAGGCTAATACAAAATGGCCACCTCAGTTAATTAGCCAGTTTGATTCAAAATGGCCGTCTCACCTAATGAGGTTGTTTGATTCAAAATGGTCGTCTCACCTAATGAGCTTGTTTGATTCAAAATGGCCGCCTCACCTAATGAGGGTGTTTGATTCAAAATGGCCGCCTCACCTAATGAGGTTGTTTGATTCAAAATGGCCGACTCACCTAATTGCTGGGTTTCAGATGACGTAGCAGTGACGTCACAGAATGCAGATGCGGGGCAAGAAGTAAACGCAGCCGTTTCCTTCTGTTGCTGATTCAGCATCAACATGCCTAAATTCTGTGCCGTTTACGGTTGTTGCAACCGCTCTAATCGAGAGATAGATAAAAGTTATTTTCGTGTTCCGAAAGTAGTATGCTACAAGGGGATTAATTTAAAAAAACTTACAGAAAAAAGACGACAAACGTGGATTACAACCTACGGCTAAAAACAGGAGGTGCAGAAACTGACGAGAGTCTGCAGCGACCACTTTGTTACAGGTAAGGGTCGTATCGTTTAAATCATATTTTCAGATATTTTATTGGACAGTAACTAGAAAGACAGGTAAGATATGTTATGCCCTAGCTTGTGTAGTGGTTCAACACTTGGTTGTTCCCAGAAAAAATCCGATTAGAATGCTAATGTTGTTAGCGGTTAGCTTAGTGCTAGGAAAGGCATTTACGTGTTTTACTTTAAAGTGGTGTCTTATATTTAGGTTGTCCGAGTGCAGCAGGTGATGTACATTCCCAAGACTGGGCCCCCACTGTTAACCTGGGGTACCAAAGAAGTAACGAGTGGCCACAAACAGAAGCATCCCTCCGGCGCAGGGAAAGAGCTAAGGCCTGGAAGCTTCTCTGCACTGAGGAGGCCAACAGTCTGGAAGATGAGCTCTGTGAAGAAAGCTTACCAGCCCCTGAAAACGAACGATTCAAAGGTAAAATAATAATAAATAAAAATACTATTTATTTATTTATAGAATTTCTGAACGTAATTTTTAATAATTAAATATTTGCAGATGCAGAATGCCAGACGGATCTAAGCATGGTTGACCTCACAAAGCTGGAGGATGCAGTGAAAGGCTACACAACTGAGATCTGCGACCTTAAGGAAAAAGTCTCAGTGACTAAATTTACTCCTGAAACCTTCCAGAACAACGATAAAACAAAGTTTTATACGGGACTGCCCAACTTTTTAGTTTTGATGCAAATTTTTCAGCTCTGTGAACCTTATACATCAGCATGTCATCACTGTCAGCACTCTCCAAATTTGAGCAATTTATTATGATACTTATGCATCTCAGATTACATCTGCAGCTTCAAGACCTTGCCTATAGATTTAATGTGTCAAAAGCCACTGTGTCTCGAATTTGTTTTAGAACGATTCATGTTCTCCATGAAAGATTACAATTCTTAATAGTGGCCTGAGCGACAAGTAATTCAATCAACTATATTTATATAAATATTTTAAGTTTAAATGATTATACATGTATTTATCATTTAAAGTAAATCAAAAGTAAATTAAATCACTAATACTGTTACAGACCATATTTGTACATGTTAATTGTTCATGAAGACAAAAAAAAAATTTACCCAATAAGGTTGAATATTTTTAATTTATTCAATGAACTCCATAACCAATCTTTGTGAATATTGGTCAGTTAAAATGACATGAGTTTTGCTATTGAAATAAAAACATTTTTCTGAAGTAGACTCATTTTGCAACATTTGTGACATATGACATTTGTATGTGCTGTTATTTAACATATTAGAACACCTTTGAAATTCACAAGCTAATCTCATATTGATTTAAATATATCATTTGATTTAACATACTTAACTTTTCAATTAAGATTATTGTAAATAAAAAACAGCTGTCATGACATGTAACAACATCACATGACCCTTCTGCAGAGTGCTTGCTACAGGTGTAGCTGAAACATGTTATGGTAGTGACAAATGTTTTTGGGGAAAAAAAGAGCAACTGTTTAAATTTGTATAAACTTTTCAAACTCCTTTCATCAACTACTCCAAATAACATTCTTGATTCTTAGATTGGTTAGTCACGTGTGGATTTCTGTCCCAGGATTTCAGGTAGGATGCAATGTGTAAAATAGTGCTGAATTTTGGGAACTGCTGTTTCCCACAGCTGGTCATCTGGCAGAATTCTTTCCACATAAATATCATTTTCACTCCATACTACAAAATCACAATATTGTACATCCACAATGTGAATCTGATCCTGGAGCTGATGGTAATAAGGATGGTTCCTATCCAGTTGTACAGAATCTCCAACCTTGACGAGACGACGAGACAAAAACCAGGCTGTCCAGCACACATCCTCAGACTGACTTCATGCTGTTTGCTCTGTGGGCACTGAAGGACAAGACAATGAAACTTAGACATAAAAAATAAATACGGTAGTCTCCAAAACATTTCAATATGATACGTTTTTAAAGATTGTGTTTCACTCATTTCACTATCCAACACCAATGTTAGAAAATGAGACTATATTTATGTCTCTGTCAACCAGGTGTGTTCCACAGGTAAGAATGTATTAATCTGGACTAAGTTTTAAAAGGTGATGGAAAGGTCACACATTTTTTAACTGGAAACAAGGCAACATCCCACAAACTGCAAGACCATCCCCAAAACTACGGCTACATGCTGTGAAATATGCAAACAACAAAGATTTGAGTAAAAAATTATAGTTGTAACATTCATACTGTGAGGTGCGCAAAGTCTGCAGTGCAGTACCCTAATGCATGCTCAATAATCCAGGTAGAAAAATCTAAAAAAGCTAAGTCTGCAGTGCAGTAGTCCAAACCTTTTGAGAAATAAATTTTACCTTGATTTCACACACCCTGGCTCCATGACAGTCACATGAAACGACTCCATCTGGTGAGGCTCCCATGTATGGCCACCTTGAGTTTAACCAGCTAGTATCTGAAGTTACAAAGAAGATACGATCACCTTGATGATACTGTATTATCAAAACAAAAAAAATCATAATATTTTCAGTACATTAACTTACCTTTTTAATGGAGTTACTGTAGATCTCTGACCTACAGTGTAGAAATGCATATGACTCAACGTTAACACATACAACTCCAGCACGAATTTGGCTTTACAGAAGCTAAATATATTATTTTTAAGTAGATCCACGCACATAGAAATAACAGGGGGCTAACTAAACTTGTTGTTAGCATTAGCGATAGCGTAGTTAGCATAGGCTAATTACTAAATAAATAATACATCTCACTACTCACCCGGGCAGAAACAAGTCGACAACCATTTAAAGCTTCTTTTGATCCTAAATGGTTAACCCAAAACTCGTCCTCGCCAGTTTATTTAGGGCTTTGGCATACTTGCTGTAATCCATTCTGCTGTGTTTTGAACTGGGGAAAATCACTTCCTGCCCCGCATCTGAATTTCGCGCCACTTCCGGGTCACGTGATTGCAACCCAGCAATTAGCTTGTGTATTGAACCTACCTTGTATATTGGCCGACTCAACTAAGTAACTAGTTTGATTCAAAATGGCCGACTCACCTAATCAGCTAGTTTGATTCAAATTGGCCGACTCACCTAATCAGATAGTTTGACTCAAAATGGCCGACTCACCTAATTATCTTGTTTGATTCAAAATGGCCGACTCACCTAATTAGCTAGTTTGATTCAAAATGGCCGACTCGCCTAATTAGCTAGTTTGATTCAAAATGGCCGACTCACCTAATTAGCTAGTTTGATTCAAAATGGCCGACTCACTTAATGAGCTTGGTTGATTCAAAATGGCCGACTCACTTAATGAGCTAGTTTGATTCAAAATGGCCGACTCACCTAATTAGCTAGATTGATTCAAAATGGCCGACTCAAGTAATTAGCTAGTTTGATTCAAAATGGCCGACTCACCTAATGAGCTTGTGTATTGAACCTGCCTTGTATATAGCCTTGTATATTGAACCAAAATGGCGCCCTATGTAACTCAGTTTCTCTGAAAACTCAAGGTCCCATTCATTTCCTATGGGAAATTTACGATTTTTGTTAGCGAAATATTTCGCCGTGGTAACTCCGATTGCTTAGAAAAGTAATAGCACACATCTCGGAGTCGGGCCGGTCGTTTTGATATAACTTTTGTGGGGGTGCACGTTACGGTACGAGCCGCATTAATGTTGACGGAATAATAATAAATAATAAAAAAAAAAAATAAAGAAACCCTTATTGGTAGGATAACAATAGGTTGCTTCCAAGCATTTACAATGCATTGGCAGCCCCCAATAATACATTTACATACATGTGAATATATGACTGCCTGATCACATCTGATCTGGTCTGTACAATATTATTAAAGACTCCACACAATGCTTTAGCTTGGTAAATATGATCAATTATTATTGATAATTACCAGTAGTGATTAGAACTCTCAATCAAGAACTTGAGTCCTCAGTTTGAATAATGTTTTGGTTCTTCTGTGCAAATGTAAATTGTTCTTAGCTTTGACTGGGAGTGTGGATGGTTGTTTGTCTCTTTGTCTGTCTCTGTGATGGACTGGAGACCTGTCTTGGGTGTCCCTGCCTTCACCCAAAAGCAGCTGAGATTGGTTCCAGTCCTAAACAAGGGGGCATAATGGATTACTTATTAACTGATATTTAAACATAAACACTATTTCTTTTATGTTAAACTCAGTTTGTAACATTTGAAATTCGTTGTATTTTATAAATATTTTATTAACTGTTTTGTAGAAATGAACACGTTTGTAACATTCATTCAAAATATGCCTTAACAAATCTGTAGCATTTTTTAAGAACCTATTAAGAATAAAATGTTCCAGTTGCAGATACAAAATATCAATAATGTAATATAATAAACAGTGACATTTTTTAATTAACCATGTGACATAAGTATTGATCCTCAACATTTTTTATAATAATAATTTAAAGCCCTTAAAACAACCACAGCTGCAACAAAGTGCTACACATATGAAATCATTTTAACTAATCATCACATCTTCTCTACTCTTTTTTAATTAATTATCTTTCACATATTTTATCATTACTTCTTTCAAGAGCTCCACACCTGAAAATATGATGAATGTGAATCCATCCTGCTCAAAGCTGCGCTGACATTCTTCTGTCTGTTGCAGAGCCCACCAGGGAGCTAGTTAGCATTGAAGCTAGTGTGTTAGCTGATGAAGTGACGCTCCAAAGTGTTTTTCTGCCACTAATGATGCACAGACACACTTGTCTTTCAACACTGTGAAAGACCTTTTCCTCCCAGTCACTGTCACCTATGTTTTAAGTAGCTACTTACTGGAAGTTAGTACTTTGTGCAGCAGCTCACTCCCCACCAGCGGCTCCGCGAGCCTGTGACCTCCGCTGCTGTTGTTGTTCCTTGTAAACATTGGACTAAACCATTTGCCAACAGAGAAGGGGGGGTGGGCAAAATTTCCTTCTTTTTTTTTAGAATAATGGCGGATTTCTCTCTTTTTTTGCCTTTTTATATTTATATTGTTTAAAGACACGATTTCCTTTATTGAATTATTGGGGGGGACAGATCTATATTTCCCCAAGATTGGGGGGGTCCGGACCCCCCCGACCCCCCCAGGATCTACGCCTATGGCAACAAGGTCAACCGAAGTGTTGTACAGCAGGAAAAAAACACACAGTAAAAATAACAAAATACAGGTCTTTTATTTTGTAATGTAACGTCCAGTTATTGTATGCATTTTTATAGAAAATTTAATGAGTTGTGTTATCTTCATTTTAACTTTTAACCAGAAAACATTTCACTCACCCTTCAAACACTTTGTTTATTCAACTAAACTTATTGAAATTCCAGGAATTGGTAGAATATAGTATTTTATCAATTATGTATAGGGCTCATAATAACACATTACCTTTAAATATCCAAAGAAATTTTATAAAAAGACAAAGTTATTACAATCTCAAAGGGACAGAGATATTCATCAAACCACAATTCAGAACCAGCTTAAAAGGACGGTCTACCTCAATTCAGGGAATTCGATTGTGGAATGCTCTGGAGAGTGATGTTAAAAATGAAAAATCAATGTATACATTTAAGAAAAAGGTCAAAAAGGACTTGCTCAAAAACTATATATGATGTAATCTTGCGTGTTTGTGTATTACAATTATGTTGTGTAACACGGGCTATGAAGGCCCGGATTGTGACTCAGAGGATGTGACTCTAAAGCCAACTGGTAGACTGTAAATAGTCTAGAGCTTCCCTATTACAAATACGCAGGTACGCCTGGCTTCAAATGACAAAAACAGAAGTGTTGTATACAATATATATTTTATTAATTCCTTTCAATATTAAAACAGCCTTTATTAGATGCATTTATGCTATGGTGGTTCTACCAGGCCAGTTGTAAAGGGCTAGCACAACTCCAAATCACTTAACACCAAAGGATGTTACATGCCAGTAACATGAGAGCATGTACAGTTTAAAACAAGGCACAGAGTTGGGAGCACAATATAGCAACTGTAGCAATCTTAATCAGTCACAATCCCAACAACAAGCACATTCAATTAGTTGCAGTGGCAATCTGCCACCCACTGGCACATGTCCTTAGCTTGTGCTTCAGGGCTTTGCACAACTCCATGAACACTGCAGCAGCACTCACTACAGCCACATGCAGCAAGAGACTAAACAGCCAACACCCTGGAGAAGAATGTTTGGCTTACACACCTGGTGCTTAGTAACACTAATGAGCTAAACCACACTGAAGGTGGAGGAACAGGACACGGTGTGTTCAGGGAGCCAAACCAGAGTGGGAATTTACAGCCACTCTTCCAATGAACTAAAACCACCCGGTTACATCCTACCCCCCCTTTATGGATCGGTGGCCCACCGATAAATCAAAACCGCAACCAGGGTCAAAAAGTGGCGGTAACCAGGCTGCTGGCACCCGGGTCCACAGAAACAGTAGCCCTACAGTCGTCACTCCTAACCGGTCGTGGGAGGTGATGGGGGTTGGAGTGTTTGCCAGCGGTTTTACGGCTGGACTTCCTGGGGCCGATGATACTGCTTTGGGGAGCTTGTACAGCCGGTGGCGCCTCATATGGCATATGAACTGGAGGCCTTTCCGGTGGTTCTGGCTTCACAGACGGGTTACTAACAGCCTCTCGGACCACCAGCCAAGATCCAGACTCCACATCATCCTCGTCACTAGTCTCATCAGGCAGACACTGCAACCAAGCATCAGGGCAGGCATCTGTAGGTGGTAGAGCAGGTTTTATAGCAGTACGATGCACTTGTCTCACAAGATGAAGCTTATCAACTGGAGCAATTGAATATACCACACCACCTGTACTGGGCCCTTTCACGACTTGGTACACTGTGGACCCCCATGCATCTTGAATTTTTCTGCGACCTGGGCCCACATCACGCAAATACACTCTTTGTCCCACTTCAAGTGGCTTGCACTGAACCTTTTCATCATGCCTCACTTTCCTCCTCTGGGCTGCCAGCTCCACTCTGCCCCTGGCAGCATCCATGGCCACATTCAGACGCCTCCTGTGCTCTGCCACCCAGTCACACACACTGGGTGCTGTGGGCTCCGGAAGATGACCAAGAAGGAAATCCACTGGCAAGTGAGGTTCTTGTCCAAACATGAGGAAGTGGGGTGATTCACCAGTCGACTGATGGGCAGTGGTGTTATAGTGGAAGACAAGCTGTGGGAGGTGTTCTGGCCAATTTCGTTTTTCTTCTGGAGGAAGGGAACGAAGCAGGTTAAACATAGTTCGATTAAAGCGTTCACACTGTCCATTTCCTTGTGGGTGGTAAGGTGTGGTACGACTTTTCTGAACTCCATACAGCTCACATAACTGTTGCACCAAGAGACTCTCAAAGTTCCTCCCCTGGTCTGAGTGGATGCGAGCCGGTACTCCAAAACGGTAAAACCACTCACGAACCAGGATCTTCGCTACCGTAGCTGCTTTTTGATCACGAGTGGGGATGGCTTGGGTGAACTTTGAAAACACATCTGTCATCACCATCACGAGCTCCCTTCCATCACGGGCGGTTTCCAACAGTGTAAAATCAATGGCCAGCAGCTGATTTGGTCTTGAAGCAAGGAGGTGACCCATAGGAGCACGAGCTCTTGGTTGGGTGTTTTTAGCAAGGGTACACCTCTCACACTGCTGGCACCAGTCCTTTACATCTTTGTCCATCCCTGGCCAGAAACACCTCTGCTTCACGACATCAGTTGTCCTCTCTATCCCTTGGTGGCCATGATGTTGATGAAGCTCCTGTAACACCTCTGATCTTAAGCTCTCTGGGAGAAGTAACTGGAGAACCTCTTCTCCACCATCTGGTCTCCAGCTGCGCCGATACAGGAGGTCCTCCTTCTGGACAATTCGACCCCACTGTTTTACAAGTCCCCGGGCCTCTGGACCCAGACGCTCCTTCTCAGCACAGCTTGGCGCTCTCTGCTGCTGCCAAAACTCCAGAAACGCTGAGATGGCAGGGTCAGCCCTTTGGAGTACCCCCAGATCTTCCTCGCTGCGGGATGGCAGAGCTGTTATGACCAACTGGACAGGGTCTTCCTGCATCCCCACAAACCGCTCACCAATTGCCTCTGGAATGACTGTTCCTGGGAGGAGGTACTCCAATTGCGTTCTGTCCCCACTAGTCTGTTGCCTTGAGAGGGCATCCGCATTCTTGTTCACACGGCCTGGGCGATATCGGACTGTATACTCAAATGCTGAGAGTTCAGCGATCCACCGATGCTCCGTGGCGCCCAGTTTGGCTGTGTCCAAATAACTCAAGGGGTTATTGTCTGTCCATACTATACATCGGTGGCCCCACAGGTACTCTTTGAACTTCTCAGTCATGGCCCACTTCATGGCTAACATTTCAAGCTTCATGGAGCTATAATGTTTCTCAGCAGCATGTAAGCTGCGACTGGCATATGCAACTGGTTTCACTTTGCCACCTTGCTCTTGAGACAATACGGCTCCTAGCCCACTGTGGCTGGCGTCGACCTCTAAAATGAAAGGCAGAGAGAAATCAGCAAAAGCAAGTGTGGGGGCACTTACAAGCTTGGCCTTGAGCTCCTGGAAGCTCCTTTCACAGTCCTCCGACCAAACGTCTTCCAACAGTTGCCTTCGTCCTCTGCACACCTTCGACCCAGCAAGTTCTGCAACAAGACGATGAAGGGGGCCAGCTAGTTTAGAAAAATCTTCTACGAACCTCCTGTAATAATTGGCAAACCCCAGGAACGACCGCAACTCTGAGATGTTGGTGGGGTGAGGCCAGTTTAACACTGCCGCAACCTTTCCTGGGTCCGTGGCCACGCCCTCCTCAGAGATGAGATGTCCCAGATATTTCACCTGCTTTTTGAAGAAGTCACACTTTTCTAACTTGACTTTCAATCCTTCTTGTTTTAGGCGACTTAGAACCCTTTCCAGCCGTGTCAAGTGATCATCAACACTGGAAGAGAACACAACAATATCATCCAGATATAACAAGAGTGACTGACCATGCTGGGCCCCAAATATCCTCTCCATCAAACGCTGGAAAGTCCCTGGTGCATTGCATAGTCCAAATGGCATACGGTTGAACTCGAACAGGCCAAACGGGGTGCAGAAAGCTGTTTTTGGCTTATCGATCTCTGCAACTGGAACCTGGTTATATCCAGAAGCAAGGTCCATTGTCGTAAACCAGCAGGCGCCCGAGAGGGAGTCTAGTGTCTCTTCTATTCGAGGCAGTGGAAAAGCATCCTTCCTGGTCTTTTTATTAAGTTGTCTGTAGTCTACACAAAGGCGAAGACTACCGTCCTTCTTTCTGACTAGGACAATTGGGGACGCATAAGGGCTACTGCTCTCTCGAATTACCCGGGTTGCCAGCAGCTGGTTAATGTGAGACTTAACTGCCTCATATTCAGATGGAGGGATGCGCCGATACCGCTGTCGTATGGGAACATCATCTGACAAAGGGATGCTATGCTCAATTAAATTGGTAAAGCCAAGGTCACCATCAAAAGCAGAAAACACAGATTCATACTTTAGCAATAAGGCTCTCACTTTGTGCTGCTCTATTCCATCTAGCATAGAGAGATCAAGGGAGGTTATCTTCTCTCTAACTGAGCCAGTCTCGGCAGTATGGGACCTGACTGCAGCAATAATTTGCTCCTGTACACAAGGGACTTCCTGCAACTCTGATGGTAGGCTCACCACATCTATAGGAGACAACACTCCAAGAGAACAGCGGGGTTTCAGTGTAACCGTACACACCCCTACATTCACCACAGGAACATAAACAGTACCCCGAACAACATGCAAGAGAGAAGGAGACACTAACAAACCCTCAGGTAAGCCAAACTTTGCATTTAAGGGTTCAATCAAAACAGCCCCTGCCAAGGCCAACATAGCAGAACAAGTAGCAGGTACAAGTTTAGTAGTGCCAGCAGGAACTACCACAGGTCTTTTACCACGCAGCTTTGCGACACTAGTCTGAATAGGGCCTTTCTGTAAGTTGGTCTGCTGATATAACTGGAAGGCAGGAAGCCAGGAACTGAAAGCCCCCAAAACTGTAGGGCGTTCAAACAACTCAGGGCCATACTGGTCAAACAACTGAAAATAGTAGGCCTTTATGACATTCATCCCAATTATGCCCGGTATATGAGGTAAACTAACCCGACCTGGAGGGTCTCTAACAACCAAGATCCCTCTTCTAGGAATTACCACACCACACACCTCTATGTCGGGCTCAAGATAACCCAAGTACGGAATGCTTAAACCGTTGGCAGCTCTCAGCTCTAACCAATGACAGGACTTTAACTTGTCTGGAAAATATTTCCTGAAAAAGCTCTCTGAAATGGTAGAAACCATAGAACCTGTGTCAAGGACACATTGGACCGGAACTCCAGATAATTTCACAGTGACTTGGGGACAAGGCGCCATTAAACGCTCCTTCACCTCATCTACATGGGGACCCACTGAGCCTGAACCACCCCCTCCTAATGTCTGGCTCCTTACATTAGGGGGAGTTAGTTTTCCGACAACTGAGGGCTAGTGGTGGCTTGGACCCGAGGGGACCTGAACTGGGAACGGGCGTTACAGTACCGAGCAATGTGACCTGGTTGCTGACACCTGTGACAAATCACACTACTAGGACCAGAAGAACTGGCCACAGGGTGCTGCTGCATAGCTGCAAGGGATTGAGTGATCTGATCCAACTGGTCCTGTTGCTTTTGTACCAATTTTGTCAGAGTGGCAATTTGTGAGGAAGTAGAATTAGAGGGGGGCTCAATTTGGAGAGTGGGTGCACTAGCCCGTTGTACAGCACAAGAGGACGGCACAACACTATTGTTGTCCACCCCACCCTCACGCTCCCATGTAATGGCCTCAGCCCTAACTTCCAGCAATGTACACCTTGGATTGTCACGAACGTAACGCTTTAATTCCCTACGCAGATCAGAATTGCTAACATTTTGAATAAATTGATCACGAAGTAAAATGTCTGCATTAGTCATGGCATGAGGAGAATTAGCTTTAACCCTGTTCATTAAACAAAACAAGGAATGGGAAAATTCCTGCAAAGTTTCACCATCTAACTGTCTCCGTGAAAAGAAGTCCTCTTGTAGTGAGACATACGACTGTTGACAACCATACAGTTCTCTCAAAATGGTAAAAACAGTTTCTGGATTCTCACGTTCAGCTAATGGTCTATATTTAATCTCATCCCGAGCTACACCTTCGAGATGGTCAAAAATGAAAGCAGCCTGATCTGTGGGTTCAACATGCCGAACTTGCATGCTGGTACAAACTTCTTCTACCCACTCCTCAACCCCAATACCATGAGTCCCCCTGAAGGTTGGACACTTTCGCTCCCTTGGCAGGTAGATGATGCGGTCAGTTGTCCCCATGCTCCCCAGAGCTGTACGTGTACTGGGACCAGCTGGTGCATCATGTTGAGTTGAATTTGCCAGTGCAACGTCCCGTTCCTGTTGCAGCCGACTCCTATCGGCCTCCAACTGCTGGACTCGAGCCCGGAGTTCTTCAAGTTCCTCTGCCATAGGAACGGAGAGGTGGGTCCTTCTTCACTGTCGGGGGGTATCCAGCTAGGTCCCACGATGTGCCTACTGTTAGCCTATTATGCTCCCAACTTCTAAATGCTCTTTAGAGATAATTAAATAAAATATATATACTGTATATACACACACAAACTGCCTTATCAGCCAGACCCTACCAACAACGCCAGTAAATGTAACACGGGCTATGAAGGCCCGGATTGTGACTCAGAGGATGTGACTCTAAAGCCAACTGGTAGACTGTAAATAGTCTAGAGCTTCCCTATTACAAATACGCAGGTACGCCTGGCTTCAAATGACAAAAACAGAAGTGTTGTATACAATATATATTTTATTAATTCCTTTCAATATTAAAACAGCCTTTATTAGATGCATTTATGCTATGGTGGTTCTACCAGGCCAGTTGTAAAGGGCTAGCACAACTCCAAATCACTTAACACCAAAGGATGTTACATGCCAGTAACATGAGAGCATGTACAGTTTAAAACAAGGCACAGAGT
>JBBPBX010017655.1:24702-37069 GCA_038048925.1 Garcialebias charrua | reverse complement strand
ATATATATATATATATATGTATATAAATATATATATATATATATATATATATATATATATATATATATATATCCATATCCATCCATCCATCCATCCTGTTACAAGAAACACAACGATGACTGGCATGGTTATTCTTGCAGCCACAGGTTGACCCCTGTTGTAGAAAAACTCCTCCACCCAGAGCCCTGCTGCAATGGAATGGACACACGTCCCCAAGGCATTTGCATTGTAGTGACAAAACCCATCACTCCCCTGTCATTTACATGCAGAACAAAAGCCTCCAGGCATGATCAGTATCTCAAGGGATACAAATTCCTACAAGAGCCAATTGGAGATCTGTGGTAAATATTGCACTAGTTTAAATATCCTGGGATTGCTGCTATTAAGCCGCTGACGCCCATCCATCTTTCTCTTTTTTGCCCTTCACCTCGCTTAAACCTGAACTACTTCTCTTCGCGGGACTTCTCTGTTGCTTCAACGCTCAACCAGAGGTGAGCTTGCTCCCTACACAGAGCGTACGGAGAATTATTCCTGCGTACTACTGGACTGGCGAAAGCTAGTCCGGCACATTTTCTCTTAACCCCAAAGTATTTTCTTCTCCTCTCTCCACAGACTGCTTTGCTCGATGGCGCTAACTGCGCCACAACCGCTACCCCTTCTAACTCATAGCGGGCTAGCCAGCGAAAGTGACGCGACGGAGGAGACGTCTCAAATTAAAAGAAAAAGGATTCTGGAAGGACTCGCTCGCCTTATCTCGGACATGCCTCCGGAGAAAGGAAAGCGAAAGACAAGACTTACAAGGAAAACCAGCAGGACAGCGAGTCCAACCTCGCGCGCCTTTCCTAGCGGATGCGGTTTCTCCCTCACAGCGACGGACACCCACGAGGCCTGTCCCGGGTTGACCTCGTCGCAAAGGCCATGGGCGCCCCAGCAGTGCCAGCGGATCCAGACACCACGAGCTCCTCACTCCCACACCGGAGCTCGAGAACATGGCTCTGCACGACAGCACACGAGTTGAATGGGATGACAGCCCTGACGTTCTGGCTCCTATGGTGGACTTAACAGTCGAATTCAACACTCGAGGCATGATGAACGAGGACAAGATCTCGATTTCAGCCTCAGGCGAATTTTCCGCGGAGGACGCAAACGTCGAATACGATGAACAGGGAGAAGACCTCTCCCAAACCCCGGTACCTATGCTCCCGGAAACTGACTTTTGCATCCCTGCTCTGTTTGACCTGTGTCACAGAGCAACAGACGCGCTGCAGATCCCATGGCCAGAGCCTCCGCGTTGTCAACAGGTCACGAGGCTGGTAGGAAACTATTTTTACTGAAAGCAGCAACCCGACACAAGGCAAAGGATACCTGTGTTCCCGGACTTCCTCACAGAACTGACTCGCACCTAGCCTCAGCCCAGAGCTCCCATGCTGTTACCACTCTCGCAGTTCCTCAACGTGGATGGGATGGATGAGGTGGGAATAGCCAACGTGCCTCAAATTGAGGACACACTGGCGTCTCACCTGGCTCCCAAATCATCCGGGACAAAACCAACTCTTCCCAGCAAAGCTTGTCGAGCTTCAGCTTCTCTGCTCGAGAAATGCTACAGAGCTCAGGGACTCGCGGCACACGCCATGAACGCGTCCGCATTGATGCAGGCTTGTCTGGCTGAAAAACTGCAACAGCTCCAGGTAACGACGGACAAGCAAGCTGCCGCTGACTTGCTGGATGAAGCTCGCAGGGCAACAGACTTTGTGCTCTGCATGATGGGAACAGCCGCTGTTGCTCAAGGCAGAGGCATGGCGGAAGTGGTCATCGCGATACGCCATCTGTGGATGACTTTAACTGATCTCCCCGAGGGACAAAAGGTGCCTTTTCTCCACCACTCGATAGAACCGACGGGATTGTTTGGGAAAGCTTTGGATCGAATTCAGACCAAGCTGGACCAGAGGCGCAAACAGGCTGAAGCTCTCCGGGTGGGCATTCCCAGGAGAAGCTTCGCCCCCCCCCAGGGAGTCTGCTGGGGGCAGACCTGCGCAGCCTCGACACCGCTCGGCAACGCGTGCCCCACCGCAAAAGCGGCCGGCGTACGAGGACGAGCACCGGCAGAGACCACCGCCGGGCCCACCTCGGACCGAACACGCATGGAGCAAAAACAGGTTTGTCCCGCCAGGCGGTCAGACACAGGGCCTCCTCGGCGAACTGGGACACCAGACAAAAGTGTGCCTGATGAACCAGGTTCACTTCTTGATTTTACACGATCACCCGCCCACGTGGTACAGGAAATGATCTCTTCATGTCCAGACTTTATTTGTAGCACGGTACAAAAATCTAGTAACTCTGTTGCATGCACAAATCATGTTTTTCCTGCTGTGAGTGACATAAAGCCATATATTTCGTTACACATAAGCACGAATAAAGCTCAAAAAACAGTCTCTCTCTGTTTTATTGACTCTAAAAAAATAAAAAATAAAAAACAACAAACACAAATAACTTCAGCAGAACAGTTCCCTCTGGCCTGCCAGCCGTCATAAAGGGAGGGGGCCGTCTCCCCCCCTCCCTCACGGCTCACGGGGTGTTAGCCTAATCAATGAGCCCCAGTAGGGTGCCTCTGCTCCGTCTGTAGCGGACAGGCACAGAGGTGTCTGCAAGCAGGTCCCCCACCCCTCATGGAGACAGGTGAGGGGGGTCACGTGCTCCAGTCCCCGCTCCATTGTGAACAACGGGGTGGTCAATACACTAACCAAGCAAACACGTGACATGTCCGCGCCTCAAGGATGCGCGCCGATGGAATCTAACGACGGGGGGGCCATGGCAGAAGCCCACAGGCAACCACAAGCTTCACACGTTCACAAAGGCAATTGTGATCAAACTGCTGTGTGTGTAAACAAATCAGGACTGAATCAGATTCCTCTTCCTGTTATTCGAAGGGAACTGGGCTCTCTATCACCAAACAATTTAAAGTCTGCCAAGCACAAAGGATCATCTCCACGTTCTCACGATACAGCTGTCCCTTTATCATTAATGGGCAACATGCAATGCCCAAGCAGTGATCCGGCAGTACGTGACCTTTCTCACTGTACTGGTTCAGCTCTGCTCTTAAACAATATCCCCCCAATGGGTGAAACACAGACCCCGGGAGGTTTGTCTGGCTCCAACACTTGGTTAAGGCCGAGGACCAGTAAACTAGACCTATCCAGGAAATGGATTGGGGTCAAGAGATCTGCTCGTTTACAAAACTCACAGCTTCTCAGTCCCATGACCCCAAACAAGGAGAGAGATCCACTTCTGTCTAATAAGGACGACAGGTTACATCTGCACTCGATCACTCTCGATCAGAGCAGCCTGGTAGCACATCGGCAAAAAGGCCTTCTCCCTAACTTGGTTGACCCCCAGGGGATCACAACATCCAGGGCCCTTGGAGGGGAACTGCATACACCAACTGCTCTTCTTCAGGGTCAAACTATGTCACCAGAAGGAGCAGTCTCGCCGCTTAGGCTGGGAGCTGTTAAAAATGTCAGCTTGTTGGCAGAAAAGAACAAGCTGATAGCATCAGGCCTGCCGGAAAATGTGGTAAAAACCATCAAAAATGTCCGTGTTGTGTCAACACAGTATCTCTACGCACAGAAATGGCGTGTTTTTGAAGCTTGGTGCACAGAAAGAAATATTATTTCTTACTCATGCAACCTGGCTCAGCTTCTGACTTTCCTTCAGGACTTACTGGAAAAAGGTTGTTCTTTCTCAACGATTAAAGTTTTTCCTATCAGCAATTTCAGCCTGTCACGAAGGCTGGGGACATAGGACACCTGGTGCGTATCCAATCATAATAAGATTTATGAAGGGCGTGCTAAGAATGAAACCACCCAGCAGGATCCTGACCCCTGGTTGGGATCTTAGCCTGGTCTTGGGGGCTCTCTGTGATCCTCCATTTGAGTCACTGAGCGAGGTTAAGATAGGACTATTATTAAGGACTATTGAGCATGAACTTTCTTGAGGTTAAGATAGATTTATTATCTTATAAAACCGCTCTACTCTTGGCCCTTTGCTCGGCGAAACGCATGGGTGACCTCCATGCATTGTCTGTACATCCAGTGTGTACCAGATTTGCCCCTGACGGGTCAAAGGTCACCCTAAGGCCTAATCCCACATACATCCCCAAGGTCTTGACTTTAAACCATAGGAGTCTGGACTTTGATCTCTCCTCCATCCCACTTGCTCCTGTCCTCACTCAGGAACAGGACAGGCTGAAGGCTCTCTGCCCCGTGAGAGCTTTACGCACTTACATGCAGAGAACAGCCGAATGGAGAAAAACAAATCAACTGTTCGTGTGCTTTGCAGCACCTGCTACCGGAAAGGCCCTACCAAAACAACGCCTCTCACATTGGGTGACTGAGGCCATTAAAAGGGCGTACAGTAGCAAAGGTCAACAGGTGCCCTCTGGAGTGCACGCTCACTCTACTCAGGGCTTGGCCACTTCGTGGTCACTGTTCAAGGGTGTACCAGTTGCAGACATTTGTGCTACAGCGAACTGGAGCTCAATAAACACTTTTGCAAAGTATTACAGTTTGGATGTTACTGCGTGTGATGTCACTCAGGCTGTTCTTTCTAACACACAGTAGAAAGTAGCCTTGAGATGCATGCTGGTCAAGGGCAGACGTTCACACTAGCATGCATTTTACTGAGCATTTCAAGGGCGTGAATTAATTACGTTCCCATAGCATATGTTGCTCCGAGAGAAAATGACTGAAAGGGAACTGAACGGTATGCACCATAACTCATGTTCCCCACTTCCCCGAAGGAAGGGAACGAGGTGCAACTTATCTGGCCCTTTTCAATGCTGAAAGCTCGGTGAAGTGCAATTTTGGAGAAAGATGGATGGGCGTCAGCGGCTTAAATACCCAGAGGGCGGGGCCTCTGGCGCAACGCTGACGCCCTAGCCATAAAGGAGTGAATGTATTCCTTCAGGTAATCGCGTGGGGGTGCAATTCCCATAGCATATGTTGCACCTCGTTCCCTTCCTTCAGGGAACATGAGTTATGGTGCATAACTTTCAGTTTGTTACCACAGAAACAGAGGAGAATTATCTATGTGGGTTCTGAATAAACCCTGCACCAGTAAGGTCACAGCTCAGACATACCATATTTTCTGGCCTATAAGTCACAGTTTTTTTAAACAAATTTTCATGTCCTGCAACTTATGGGGCGAAGCGACATATTTATGGATTTTCCCATTTTATTGGACGTACTGGACTAAAGCGACTTATGGGGCGGAGCGACTTAAAGGCCGGAAAATACGGTAGTTAAGATGACAGCAGTACACGATTATGAAATTGCTAATTAGTGGTAAGAATCCAAAAAAAAACAGTAGTCACTAGGAAACAAGTTTTTGACAACTACGAGCTGTGACCTCACTGGTGCAGGGTTTATTCATAACCCAAATGAAGAATTTTTCCTCTGGTTCTGTGGAAACAAACCAGTACTGCAGTCCCCTAATAAGGCTTGGCTGTGTTTTCCCCAGTAAGTACTGGTTCTCTACCCATTAGTTCTTGATTAGTTCCTCTTCATTTACAAGGTAACCAACCAGTAGTCCCCTAATAAGGCTTAGCTGTGTTCCACAGTAGGTACTGGTCAACAACCCATTAGCTACCATTTTGTTCCTGATTCGTTTCTGAGGCGTTCCCTAGTCGTTAATCAAATTGTGTACACCTTATTGTACAGTGTTACCAACTATTGATTGAACAAAAC
Organism: Garcialebias charrua; assembly: GCA_038048925.1. Lineage (NCBI taxonomy): Eukaryota > Metazoa > Chordata > Actinopteri > Cyprinodontiformes > Rivulidae > Garcialebias > Garcialebias charrua. Next base: position 31,328 of record JBBPBX010017655.1, on the reverse strand, counting down.
TTCAAAAATGACCAGACTACCCCTTTTAAATGTTGTTTTTGATGGAATAGAGGAAACATGTTTTATTTTAGGCAGCTGAGAGGTGGGCATTTTTAGTTTTAGAATTTTATGTCTACAACACTGGCTTGTATTATAATTATAACTTTAGTGTGAATTCATAAAATATATGTTTAATATTCTCTCCAAAGGGTGTTCCTAAAATTGTGGCATTTCCTTGCTGGTTTTATATCTTAAAGCTTCAGTATGTAGCTTTTTTTATGAACATATTTCTTCACTCTGTCACTACCTCCTGACAGACTGATGTTAGCCAGGTAATCTCTGAAAAAAAATTAAAAAAAATATTGTCCCCTTGCTTCTCCAGGTGGTAAATAAGCATTTCTAAAAAGAAAAGGTGACCCGCCATTTTCCAGCCAATAAAAACAGAGTTTGTAACCAGCCAATAAAAACAGAGCTTGAATTTGAATCAGCCAATAAAAACAGAGCTTGAATTTGAAATTCAACAGACCACAAGGGGGCAGAGCCACATATGGCTCTGAGGGGGAGGGATCAGAATGCTTTGCCTGTTGAAAATATTTCTAAGTGCTGCAGTTCTACAGAAACTGCATACTGAACCTTTAAGGTTTATGGTAACAAGTGCTGGTTTAGCCTTACTGAAGGAAATTCTTCATTTCATGCAGAATCCCATGTAGTTCTCCATACCCTGAAACCATGTGAATTACACAGACTATGTAGTTACAGTCTAGGTTGATGCAGTCGTCCCATTTATGTGGTCACCTCACAATAACGGTTGTGTCGTGAAAAGGAAAAAGAGCTGGAAGGTCTCCATGGCAGAGCGGTGGGTTGAGAGCGCCATACAAAGGCTCAACTCGCCACATGACACTTTATAGCATGACCTTCAATCACAGTGTGACTGTGTCTTTTGTGTTGTGCATTTTCGAGCGCCAGCTAAAAGCTTTTCTTGGCTTCTTTGAAGAAATAGATTTGGTCGTGGAGAGATAAGAGTGACGCGGAATAGCAATCTATATATCCTAACATCTACAATTTCTCCCTCTTTCTCCTTCTCTCATAGTTTCACATTGTTTAAAGTGGTATGAAGAAACAGCCCTGTGTCACTGATGGAGAAAGTTGTAGTTATTTCCATCCCAATGCAAAAAATTGGAAATTGTGTCACAGCCAGATCTGTCCTTTAATTATTTTTTTTCCTTTATGTAAAGAAGACAATACTTGATTTCTCTCACGTTTGGTCGTTTTTGAAAAAGACCCGAAAAAAAGAATACAGTAAGCAGGTAAAGATAATGGATGGATTTTTTTAGTTTGCTAAACAACATATTTTTTAAAGTTATTTACAACATTAATAAAAGTTGAATAAATGTATCCAGGGATTTTGTGAGACTACAGTATTTGCTAACAAACAGTGCTGACTCCAATAATGCTAACAGTTTAAGCAAAAGTCCAGGGGTGTCAAACTCAGTTACAAAATGGGTCCAAAAATTAATAACTTATTTGGGCCAGTTTCAGTTAATAGTTCGAAACTTGACATATTTTCTTGGTTGCAGTTTCCTCAACAAGAGTTTCATTGGGCTCATGTGACATTCTCTGTCGCTTTTTGCACATCAGAATCAAAGATTCTGGAAAACTTCCAATTTTTCTTGGCTTCAAAGTTGGTCTGTAATGAGAAGTCTGTACTGATTAAAGTTTGCTCAGATTTTAGGTAAAATTAAAAAGCAATAAAAAATACTTTTAAGACTTCATCTTGGGGGCCAGACAAGATGTTAACATGGGCCATATTTGGACCTCAAGCCATGTGTTTGATATGTGGTCTATAGACCACGTATCAAGTGCAATTATTACAACCAGGCAGGTTGTACCTCTGTACATCTGCGACAAGAGATATGAATGATTTTCAGTCTTAGAAGCAGGTTCAGCATCCAGATTGGAGACAATATAAAGACAATTCAGAAATTAAATTCAGGGATTAAAGGTTATTTTATTGTTATTCACATCACATGTGGTACATGAGGTGGAAGCTATGTTCACAGGGTCCCAGTTACATCCAACAAAAATACAAATTGTAAAGAAAAACAGTAATAAGATCCAAGACATTAAGAAATACTAAGGAATTAGAATCATCTGCAACCTCTGTGTGCTGCTGCCAGTCTTGACCAGGATTATCTTGCGAAAGAGATTTTTAATCTCAATGGGATTTTCCTGGTGAAATAAAGGTTACAAAAAATGCTAAAATAAGAATACATTAAACTAAGAATACACTAAGCACTAAATTAAGAGTACACTAAACTTAGAATACACTAAGCACTAATATTACAAAACACTGCACCAAACAACAGCAGCACAAACATGAGTCTGTGTGAGCAGATGAGGACGAATGAACACAGCAACATGAAACAAATCAACAGCATGAGATCAGCATCATGGATAATCAGCCTAATTAAAAAAAGCTAACTTGGCAGCCAAAAAAAAATCTTACAAAAACTCTTGAGGAAGGTCACAAGGAGAACATGGGGAAAACTGGACTTATGGCATCAAAGCCAATAATGCTCAACCGAGGATGCAATGAAAACAAAATAACTAACTGGACCAGGGAAAACGAGGAAAAGAGGCTACAGCTGTGACAGGTGAGCAGTGTGCAGGTGTAAGTGGGCGTGGCTGGACTGGCTGAGGAGCAGACAACTTACTGAGAAGAAGTAAATGATGGTACAGAGGAGCACGTGTGTGTGTGTGTGGGGGGGGGGTAAAAAAATTTTTTTCCCAATCAATCTTTATTTATGCAGGTTAATCCCATTGAACCTCGGGGACTCATTTACAAGAGAGACCTGATTTGACTCGGTGAGTTGTTTCCCTGCGCTGTGAGGTCCTTAATCGTCCCATAATCGGACTCCAACTAACCCTAATCCTATACTGTATTGGCATGTAACATAAGTAAACTGAAGAATCACAAAATACTAAATAAACCTAACCACAAACATAAATAAACAAAAAGATCCTGACAAAGAATTATTGCCATTTTGTGTTTTTAAAGGTCATCCGGCTGATGCATCAACTTAAATTGTATTAATTGCAAAAGTTATTACTTGTAAAAGTCTATCCAGTAAATATTTTGCTAACAGACAGGCAGTTGACTGCAAATACTTGAAGGCATATTTTTAAACAAATATTTTGCGCAGGTTTCAGCTTGTGTACCATCACACCACATTGTATGTCAATACCTGTAAACTCATACCCATCATTATGTTTATGCCTTCTGTAATAAATGTGAGAATGACCAGACGAGGAGGCACACTCTGTAACGCCATGACTCTGAGTGATTCTCTGAGTCTTTTTTGCAAGTTTATTCTGATCACAGTTTCTGCCCTCGGCCCCGTCGGCTGCATGAGGTTGATGTTTACAGCTTAGGCACTCTTATCCTTTGATCTTATTGATTGACATTCAGTATGAACAGATCCGATCCTGGTTCTGGCTGTAGCAACTCTGTACCCTGAGATTAAATTTTGCACCACTTCAAGCAGCTTAATGCAGGAATACTCTGTGTAATATAGCCACTGTAAGAATATGTGCCTTTATTTTAGGAACAGGGTGCTTTGCTAATGAGGCAAAGTGATTAGCAGTCCTTTCACTGTCAGGAGGATGAAACACTGTGTGCCTGCAGTGGCATCCTTGGAGTAATGCAAAACATAAAAGCACTAAGAAATGGTTGAGGAATTTAAAAACATATTTTCTTTAAGAAAAAAAAAAGAATACATAAAGGCCCATATAAATCTGGCTTTAAAAAACAATAACAAAAGTGAAGCAAAAACCAAAGGCTTGCAAGCATGTAGAATTTTTGGAGTTGTAAACAAGTGTTTCTTGCTTTCAGTAAAAATTAAAAAAAAATAGTTGTGAACTTGTTTATAAAAAAAGGTCAAGAGGGAAAAAAATCAAAGGCATTGACTGGAGTTTGTTGAAGTTTTTTTTTAACGTCTTTATTTAATATGTGTGTCCACAAACTCTATAGCAAGACTTTTTTTATCTTTAAAGTACTTGCTGCTTTTTTATTTAAAGCAAGAAGTTTGTTTGGACTAAGAAGCTAGGTACCTGAAGAGCATCTACTGTGTGTGAGACTCAGCTGAGAACCAAACGAGGCTTCAAAACTCTTTAGCTTCAAGTGGCAAGAATGTGATTGACAAAATTTTATATTTTTCCAAATTGTACACATTATTCCTGTTTTGGAATAATTCAAGTAATAGCTTGAATTTTATCTAGTAGTGTTCTGTGTAAATGTTATGAACAGTTAATATCTTACCTGTAGTAGATAGCATTTTAAACCACCTCAGTTTGAAGACTAACAGGTATGGATGGGTTTAACCCGTTTGATGACACAGAGTCCAGTGTTAAAAACTTTGTGTTGAGTGGTAATGTGTGAGAAAGTTTTCTGTGTTAAGGCAGTTAAAATGGGAGGGGAGGCAGAGCAGGCAGAGTGTTTAGCATTCTGACTGCCTGATGAACAGAGCTGTCTCTCAGTCTACTGGTACGAGCCTGGAGACTCCTCAGTCTCCTCCCTGATGGCAGCAGTCTAAAGCGGCTGTGTAGTGGGTGTGTGGGATCACCTGCCATGCAGTGGGCTTTCCGAGTGAGGCGTTTGCTGTGTAAGTCCTGCAGTGAGGGCAAGGAGGTGCCGACGATCTTCTCAGCTGCTCTCACGATGCGCTGGAGGCTCTTGCGGCATGATGCAGTACATGCACCAAACCACACCGTGATGCAGCTGGTCAGGACACTTTCTATGGCACCCCTGTAGAAGGTGCACATGATGGGGGTTGAAGCTCCAGCCCTTTTCAGCTTGCGGAGAAAGTAGAGGCGCTGGTGAGCCTTCTTGGCCAGTGCTGCAGTGTTCCTGCTCCAGGACAGGTCCTTTGAGACGTGCACTCCCAGGAACTTGGTGCTGTCCACTCTCTCCACTGCGGTGCTGTTGATGGTCAGAGGGGCATGTTGTGCATCCCTCTTCCTGAAGTCCACGACAATCTCCTTTGTCTTCTCCACGTTGAGAGTGAGATTGTTGTGTCCGCACCACAAGGCCAAGCGGCTCACCTCGTTCCTGTAGTCCGTCTCATCGTTGTTGCTGATGAGACCTACCACTGTTGTGTCATCCGCAAGTGCATGGGCCGCATTTTTTTTCTTCATCTACTGCCTTTCATTTTATACTTGTGTTTTTTTTCATCTTTTATGTGTATACTGTTAGTATATCACTGTACAGTATAGTTATTATAAGATGAATGAATAAATCAAATAAAAAATCAAATAACCTGTTCATAATATTATGAACAGGTTATTGTCATGAGTACATTATGAAGAACACATGATAATAACCTGTTCATTGTATTATGAACAGGTTATTATCATGATACCATCATGATATTGTTATGATTAGATATATCATGATAATATCATGATATTATCATGATTAGAGGTTATTATCATGGGGGGGGGAGTGTTGTTGTTGTTGTTTTTTAGAGGAAACTGGAGTATCCGGAGAAAAACCTACAAGTGCACGGGCCAAACACAAAAACTCCCCCAAGAAAGTATCCTAATGCATCCTCAATGATCCAGGTCTGTAAATCTAACAGTTCATCTGGACGGACACTTTTTCTTGAAACGTTTCGTCTTGGGGGTTTGTTGTTTTTTTTGGAGAGGAAACCGGAATATCCGGAGAAAAACCTACAAGTACACGGGCCGAACACAAAATCTCCCCCAAGAAAGTATCCTAATGCATGCTCAATGCTCCAGGTCTGTAAATCTAACAGTTCATCTGGACAGACACTTTTTCTTGAAACGTTTTTTGGGGGGTTGTTTTTTTTTAGAGGAAACCGGAGTATCCGGAGAAAAACCTACAAGTGCACGGGCCGAACACAAAAACTCCCCCAAGAAAGTAATGCATGCTCAATGATCCAGGTCTGTAAATCTAACAGTTCATCTGGACGGATTCTTTTCTTGAAATGTTTCGTCTTGGGGGGGGGGTTGTTTTTTTTGGAGAGGAAACCGGAGTATCCGGAGAAAAGCCTACAAGTGCATGGGCCGAACACAAAAACTCCCCCAGAAAGTATCCTAATGCATGCTCAATGATCCAGGTCTGTAAATCTAACAGTTCACCTAGACGGATTCTTTTCTTGAAATTTTTCGTCTTGGGGGGGGTTGTTTTTTTTGGAGAGGAAACCGGAGTATCCGGAGAAAAGCCTACAAGTGCATGGGCCGAACACAAAAACTCCCCCAGAAAGTATCCTGATGCATGCTCAATGATCCAGGTCTGTAAATCTAACAGTTCATCTGGACGGACACTTTTTCTTGAAACGTTTCGTCTTGGGGGGTTGTTTTTTTTTTGGAGAGGAAACTTAAGTATCCGGAGAAAAACCTACAAGTGCATGGGCCGAACAAAAAACTCCCCCAGAAAGTATCCTGATGCATGCTCAATGATCCAGGTCTGTAAATCTAACAGTTCATCTGAACGGACACTTTTTCTTGAAACGTTTTGTCTTGGGAGGTGGGGGGGGGGTGTTGTTGTTTTTTTGAGAGGAAACCGGAGTATCCGGAGAAAAACCTACAAGTGCACTGGCCGAACACAAAAACTCCCCCAGAAAGTA
>JBBPBX010017655.1:0-22097 GCA_038048925.1 Garcialebias charrua | reverse complement strand
CCCCTCATCCCTCTTCCCTGCAGCCCCTCATCCCTCGTCCGTTCGTCATCTTCGAAGCACTTTCGTACTGCCTCGGCTGACACAAAGTGCTGAACATCATCATTCATCATTATCCGCATCATCGCTGTGCTTTGACGCAGCCACAGCTGTAACAAAGTGCTGGCCGTCATCATCATCCTCATCATCGCGGTGCTTTCACGACAGCCACAGCTGTATCAAAGTGCTGACCATCATGCTCATTTCGTTTGGCGGGTCACGGTTCTAGGCTCTCTGAAGCGGATATTATCGGCGCTTTCAGAGTTCTGCCCATTCACCCCGATTTTTTGGCGTTTCTTCGGCATAGCCTGGAATGGTGCTTATTTCTTCGCCGTCCGCCTCACGTTCGGGTTCTGCAGCTGCCCCAAAATTTTCGTTTCTCTGTCTGGAGCCTTTGGTGGATCCTCAGAAATGCTTACAAGCTCCCTTACGTTATTCACCTCCCGGGTGACTTCCTGATCATAACCCCTCCTTCTTCTCCTCCTCGTCTCGGTTTAAGTGCCCTTTCCGTTGCTTTCTCTCAGTTCGGCGTCCCTCATTCAGAGGAGGGTATGGCATATACACATGACGACAACGTTGGCCCCTGTACTTCTTTAGGGTTTTCGGTATCACTCTCGACGCTTTATCCTTTCAGGCTTTGCTGTCACCCGAAAGGATTAAACGCGTTACCTTGATTCAGTCTGACAAGTGTTCCACACTACGGCTGCTTTCTCTTCTCGGGCGTCTAACCTACGCCGTAAGTATCATTCCGCGGGGTAGATCCTTTCTATCCCATCTCCTTTCTAAAGCTGCTGGCGTCTTTTCTCTTCACGGTTCTCTCGTCATCAACAACTCATGCAATATGGAAATGCGCCTGTTGGCGCCATTTTCTCTCATCCTGGTACGAACTTTCTTTCTTTAACGATTTTCTCACTTACCCCGAAGTCATTCTGCTTTTCACTGATGCAGCTCCTTCTGTCGTTTTGGCGCCTACTGCGGAGGTGGGTGGTTCGCCGACAAGTGGCCGCCCGACTTCGACTCCTTCCAGTACGTCTCGAACAGTCCTTTTTCCGCACTTTTCAAACTCTGTCCCATTGTCATCTCTGCAATCTTTTGGGGCCACGAAAGGGCAAAAAGGTCTATCCTAATCTATTCTGGTATCATGCCAGTCATAGAATCGTTTAGAGTCGCATCCTACGCCGATTCCTCCCTTTTCCTCGACCATATTCAACTACATCCTCAGTTATCAGATCTTCACCTCGCTTCTCAAGACCTAATTCTCCACAGATTAGTCCCTCACACCCTTTCAGTCTACCTGACCGACAGGAATCGATTTAAATCTTTTCACGCAGCGTACATCCTCCCCTTTCAGTCTTTCGATGTAACTTCCATCTGCCTCTTCATTACTTACTTCCTCTTAGCCCTCAAGATTCGTACTTCCACCGTCCAGTCCCACCTAGCTGGCATAAACTTCTTCTTCAGGATCTCGGCAGGCATCAACTGCCCCTCCATTTCACATTGTCACGTTAACATGCTCAAACTGGCATAAACTTCTTCAGGATCTCAGCAGGCATAACCTGCCCCTCCATTTCACATTGTCACGTTAACATGCTCATTAAAGGATGTAAAAGCAAGATTTGAACTGCATCACTCAGCATCTCCCACTAACATCCGATCTCCTTAGTAGATGCATTATCACTCTGCATTCATGTTATTCTTCAAATTTTATAGACCGAACCGTAGAATCTATGTTCCTCTTAGCCTTTTTGGCTTCCTCCGCTGTTCCGAATTCTCTCCAACCTCTTCTACCCTTGCCTGTCTGACATTTCCTGTCACAGTCACTACACACTGATTTTCACTCTAGAAGCAAGACCGATCAATTCGCAGTTTCACATCCCATATACCCGTTTCGCCTTAATTCTTTCCCTAGCCCATACGAAATTATTTATAAGTATGTTTAGTCCCAACATGCAGCTAACGCTTCTCCTCACGATCCACTCTTCATTTCAGAGTCGGAAATCTAGCAACTCGCTTTGGTTCTCCCGTCATCTTCGCTAAGTCCTGTTAAAATCAGGCATATCACTACTCAACCCATTCGTTCTGCATCGGCGCAGCCTCATCCGCTTCTAGTCAAGGTATCTCAGATCAAACCATTCAGATCCTAGGTAGCTGGTCTTCACTAGCCTATATCACTACTCAACCCATTCGTTCCGCATCGGCGCAGCCTCATCCGCTTCTAGTCAAGGTATCTCGGATCAAACCATTCAGATCCTAGGTAGCTGGTCTTCACTAGCCTATATCACTACTCAACCCATTCGTTCTGCATCGGCGCAGCCTCATCCGCTTCTAGTCAAGGTATCTCGGATCAAACCATTCAGATCCGAGGTAGCTGGTCTTCACTAGCCTATATCACTACTCAACCCATTCGTTCCGCATCGGCGCAGCCTCATCTAGTCAAGGTATCTCGGATCAAACCATTCAGATCATAGGTAGCTGGTCTTCACTAGCCTATTGTTCCTATATTCAAAATAACCGTTAATGACTTGTTTCAAGCCCACTCTCTCCTTAGTTCAGTTTAATTTACCAGACTCTTTTGGGGATCATAAGCGGGCCGGGAAACATTAAGATGATCAGCTTCCCGAAGACATATCCCCACTCGAGTCTTCACTTCCTAAGCCCATCAGCATCCTTCTCGGCAGATCTCACCCACCTCACTCATCCCTTCACCCCTTCATCCCTTAATCCCTTCTCTCCTACCTACCACTCACCCCTTCCCTTACCCCTGCCCTCACCCTTCCCCTCCTCCCCCCTTTTTTCTTCAATCAATAAATCTTTAAACTTATATCTTGTGGCGTGGTCCTTGCTAGTGAAATTCATTCAACCTTTATTTAGTCAGGTAAATCTTATTGAGCCTCAAGGGCTCATTTACAAAAGCAACCTGCTACAAACTAAAGAATGATGAACAGCAATGATACAATTACATTCAACAATAAACCAAAGAAAAAGTCAAAAAAAGGCGTTCAATACAGGATACAAAGAAAATACAAAGAAAAAGTAGCAAAAACTAGCAAAAACATTATAAGGTAGATGTGCAAAATCAAAGACAGGAACATATCTGCATTAGTTTTTGCCAGGATTCCAACAGATTCTGAAAACCATTTGAACCACCAAAATAAACAGAGTCAATCTAAAATGTTGAGTAAAAGTGTATTATCTAATAAGAATTCTTTGACATAATTGCTTTTATTTTTTCCACAAAAATGTGGCTTTAAAAGCTTGAACCTAAAGCTTTGTTTACACACAATAAATCTGTGGAAAGTATTTCTAATGTGATTGAGTGTTGAATCTACTGTAATTTCGATGCCACGCCACCAGGTGGCGCTTCAACTTGTTTTTCACACAAACGTCTCAGTCAAGCATGAAAAAATGTACATCCGAAATGGCGAATACATGATGATTTGTTTGGACTGGATAAGGCTGGGTCGCTCCTGCAGCACCAACAGCACTTTACTGTCTGCCATTTTTACTGATGTTAGTCTTCTCGCACAGAAAAACTATTGACTACAGCTGACTATAGTGCACGTGTGATTTCACACGGATGCTAGGCGTTTCCAAAATCTTCCACTGAGAGCTGGACTCAAAGCTTCAGTGTCAGAAAATTACCTCCGTTGAACACGAAGGAAACACAGCAGAAATCAAAAAAGGCGTTCAATACAGAACAACTGGACTTTATTTGTCGTTTATTTGTCGTTCTGTATTGAACGCCTTTTTTGATTTTATCATGGTAAATGGTAAATGGAGCTTATTTATATAGCGCCTTCCAGCCCCCTCTGAGGAGCCCCAAAGCGCTTTACAATACCAGCCATCTACCCATTCATACACACATTCATACACCGTTAGTGGTAGTCTGCCTTGTAGGGCGCTATCCAGACCTACCGGGAGCAACTCGGGGTTAAGTGTCTTGCCCAGGGACACAACGACACATGGTGGGCGGATGCGGGACTCGAACCTCCGACCTTCCGATTCATGTTCAGATTCATGGGCTATCATGTCATGGACGACTGAGAATCTTCACCAGCGCACGCAGCAGAAATGCTACAGTTTCACTTAAAAACAGCGTTGAACAAAGAAAAATAAATTGGTAATTGTCTGGATAGTTATGAGACAAGAATATCTGAAGAATTGCTGTTTTATGTCTTTATTGTTTTTTAAAGCAGATAGGATTTATCGCTTTTGAACGAGCTACTTTCACCTTGCCTCATTTTCCATGTGGATCATTTGGAAAGTCCACTATGTTTTCACTTCTCATCACAAATGCAAAAAGGCCTATGCCAGTAATGATCCAGATGTGGTGCGTGCCAATTGAACTCTGACATTGTGTTTATCTCACTGCTACACACAGCACTTCACACCCACGCTATCTGCTGTCGCTCCCAACAATTATACTTTATTTATAAAGCCATTTAAAAAAAACACAGCAAAATTTTTATGGTATTTCTGTGGGGTATACAAACAATGTTCATTCAATTTAATACACAAAATAATTCTTAATCAATTATACCCTTTTTAATTCTGCCATTTTTAACTTTCGTTTTGAACGACCGGTTTATGATACTGAGTTCTGAAGTCCACGCCCTTCAAAGATCTGTTTACGCCCTCTGTAACGCCAAATTTACACTACATGCGGTCCGGCTCCGCCCCGCTCCGCAGGTCGCAGCCGAGCAAGTCCAATTTCCACTACCTCCGCTCCGCTCAGGTCCGCCTGGATGCGCCGCTACTAGACGCATGCGCAGGAATTGCGAGATCGCGCAATAAATCAAGTGATAAATAAGTAGTAAGTCAGAACAAAACAATTCATTCGGTGGAAGATGGAGAACAACAGTAGAGACTGCTGCCTTGATCTTCTCTCGTAAATGAGCGACAGGACATGGTTTGAGCAACAGGAAGTGATGTATTACATTTCAGAATAAAATACTTTTATTTATTTATTTCTTGTATTGCGTTTGTAGGCGTAGTCATAAATGATAGTTTGACAGCATTTTTGTACAAATAAATCCGTATAGAGCTAGGATTAAGTCCGCCCGTGGTGATTTTATTTTGTAAATACGGAAGTTGTGCTTGTTCCTTTTCCTGTTGGTGCGACGTAATCTTCAAAAGTTGACTCCGGCACAGCTCCGGCGTCCGGCAGAAATAGAAATATTTCTAATTTTGACGGACTGCTCGCCGCCGCAGTGCGGAGCCAGTGTAAACTCTGTCATTGATTGTAATGGGTGCGTATTTGTTACGGAGGTCGGACCGGAGCGGGGCGGAGCCGGAACGCATGTAGTGTAAATTTGGCGTAACAGCCTTCATCTGTAATGTGTTGTTGTTTTAAAATTAGCTATTTTTTTATTACTCATTTGACTTACTGTTAGTGCTAGCTTAAGATAACTTACCGAAAGCCGTCTCAGTGCGCTGCAATTTGCTGCTCCTTTTAGCATGAGACCACCAGAATCCGATGCTAATGTTAGCTTGTTCCTCTTCCGGTGTTCGCCAGCTCCGCTCGTTGCACGCGGCGATTTTGGGAGTGATCGCTGTTTCAGTCAAGACACACACAAAGTTCACCAAGTGTCTCCCGTAAATTAATCCGTATGGAGAAGGTCCTCGCTGCTGCGAGGCTGTACAGTTGAAGCTCCGCTCCATCCGCCGGAAGAGGGTCCCGTCGCCGCCGGTCCCCACGCCGGCGGTCTGCTCGTTTTATTTCTGCCGGCTGCGCGTTGGGAGCGATCGCAAATACACTAAAAATTGAACTAAAATGTAAAAATAACAATTATACTTTATTTATAAAGCCATTTAAAAAAAACACAGCTGCAACAAAGTGCTGTACACATGAAATTAAGAACATTTAAACAAAAGATGAGATGAAATCATGAAAAACAACCGTCATGTGTTTAATACAGAAGTGGGTTGAGCCTAAACACGGGTTACTAGGTGATGGGCTGGACCAGTGCCTGCCCAAGCCTCCATGGGGCCCTAAGCGGAATTTGGTTTGGGGCCCTCTATTTTTGGTAATAATGTGCAATCAACAGTTAGATGATCAGATCATTCACTGATCTAACATAAACCCATTGCTACTCTGACAGCCCTGGTTACATTATCCTATGTGTATTTTGGTACTAAAAGTAACTAAACGTAACTAAAGGAAAAAAAACACACCAGAATACAATGTATTTTACTGCAAAATTGTCATCTGGTTTATTAACTTTGGTTCCACAGAACTGCAACAGTAATGTTCAAAATAATTTGGAGCGCAAGATCAACAACAAACAACAGATAAAATAACTTGGATGCATAAAAATTAATTAAAATGCGCAAAAACAGACAAAAAAATAAAAAATACATGTATCAAGGAAATACTTAAATAATGTGAATGAACAATGAAACCACGTAAAATGGTTTAAACAAAGAAATTTAAAGTTGAACAATTAGTTCTTAAAACAATGCAAATGTATGTAACAATTTGCAAAAGCTGAACTCAAAAGATCAAATAGAATCACATGGAAATCAGTACTAAATAAATTAATAATAATAATCTGTTGCACTTAGGGGGCCCCCTAGTGGCCCCGGGGCCCTAAGCAGCTGCTTAGTTTGCTTATGCCTTGGGCCGGCCCTGGGCTGGACTCAGGTTGGTGTGGGTTGTGGCTGCGGGTTGTGACGTCAAGACCCGTAGGATTTGAAAACGAAACGTTTCTATCAAAGAAAAATAATTATACTTAGAGTAAATATACCACTGGGTGCATTTTTTTGGCCCAAGGACTGTTTTTTTATGAAGTACATACCCAAAGTTGAGTAAAAAAAGCTTTAAAAAGTGAATTTTGAATATGTGGTCCCCTTTAAGGAATAGTTAAGCTCAGACACATCTTTGCTATAATTTTCAGAAAAACAAATAATTGTTTTTAAGTGTTAATCTTGTTAAAAGTCCTACCGTGCACGCTCCTGTGGCCATTTGCGCTGACGCGTAACCTACGTGACGCGTCAGCGGTGACGCGTAATAGATGCGACGTGTACGGCGGTGCAACACATTTATGGATTTTTCCACTTTATTGGACATAATCTCCCCACCATCACAGACATTTACACCTCCAGATGCAGGAAAAGAGCCACCTGCATCATGAAAGACCTCACTCACCCAGCACACTCACTCTTTGCCCCACTCCCCTCAGGACGGAGGTTGAGGAGCATCAAATGTAGAACCACTAGACTGAGGAACAGCTTCTACCCTGAGGCTGTTAGACTCATGAATAAATAAATAATAAGAATAATCACTGCAAAATATCACATCATGCTGATGCTGATCTGTTTTCTTGTTGCTGTGTTCATTTGTGACCATCTGCTCATACAGACTCATGTTCGTGCTGCTGTTTATAATGATGTTTTTCTACTACATTAGGGCTTAGTGTATTACTAGTTGATGTTTTTCTTAGTTAATCCTAGATGTTATTACTGTTTTTCTCTTGCATTTGTTGTTGGATGTAACTGGGACCCTGTGTACATAATCTCGTTTTCATCACATGTACCACATGCGGTGCAAATGACAATAAAGACTCTCTGACTCTGATAATTGGACTGATGTGACTTATCAGGCGGAAAGTACGCTCTTAATGTGTCTTTTAAAAAAAAGTTTAATTAGTTTGAGTTTTATTTGTAATAAATGTTTCTGTTTATTGGATCACAGAGATTTAATTTAATTAAAAACCAGAATAAAAGACTTCAGTTATAATCTGAATTAAACACTTTGTTTAGCAGATTTTACTTTAAACGTTTTATTTCTTGAATCTGTAAAACAAACTGGGTCCATCTGCAGGAACCGGAGGTCCGAACCGGTTCTGGTGTGATGTTGTATTTCTGAGTTGGGAGGTCTTAAAGTTCTGCTCCAGGGTCCGGTCCAATAACGTCCCGTGTTCTTCCTACAGGTCCGGTCACAGGAAGTCCAGTCGGGCCCGTCCGGACCAGCGGGACCTGAGTGAGACCCTGGCTGCCACCCAGGGCCTGGCCAACATGATCAGCGAAGCTCAGAGACTCTTCCAGGTAACCTTTGACCTCCTCAAGTCCAAAACCTGCTGAAGTCCAAAACCAGCAGACATTCAGGAACAGAACCTTCTCTGCAGCTCCCAGAGTTCTGGCCCGGACAGAGTCCGAACGGTGCTGGACCCACAGAGGAGGCTCGGTCCAGTCAGGATGGAGGTGACGAGGACAGACGGAACTGGCTGCAGCTGAGCACCCAGCAGCTCCTGAAGGAGAACCAGGAGGAGGACTGGGAGGACCACATGGGTCCAGAGCCCGTGGAGCTGGCCTTTAAGAAGGTGAGCGGGGACACGAGGGGTTCTGACCCGCTTTGCAGTGCGGGTCAGTTTCCTGATGAGGAGCAGAGGGACAGAATGACGAGTCTGTTTGTCCTCAGGTGGACGGCTGTCCTCTGGGGACGTGGCGAGGCTCCGTGGACGCTCCTC
This sequence comes from Garcialebias charrua, assembly GCA_038048925.1. NCBI lineage: Eukaryota > Metazoa > Chordata > Actinopteri > Cyprinodontiformes > Rivulidae > Garcialebias > Garcialebias charrua. Next base: position 13,593 of record JBBPBX010017655.1, on the reverse strand, counting down.
AGCAGGAGCTGCTCCTCCGACTGCTCAGGGAGCAGCATCTGTGGGAGGAGCATCTGCGGCACGCCGCCGTCCTCCACACCCTGTCCGAAGACACCGAGGTGTACCGCTGCGTCCTGCAGGGCCAGGGCCCGCAGCCCCCCCAGGACCACCTGCTGCTCAGGTACCGAGGACCACGCAGGACGTCCCTGAGCTCGTTTGTCTCCTGTCCTCACGTCAGGACTAAAAGATTCTGTCCTCCAGAACCGGGCGTTCACACGTAAATACTTCAACTCTTGTCCCCCTGACCAGAACCTGGCAGCCGGACCCATCATCTGGACCGCTGTACCTGTCCTCTGTATCCACGGAGCACCCCGAGGTTCAGGTGGAGGGGGTCCGGGTTCACGTCCACGCCTGCCTCTATCTGCTGGAGCCCACAGGAACCACCAAGACCCGACTGACGCACCTCTGTAGAACCGATACCAGGTCAGAACTTCAAACCGGGTTTCAATTAAACGGATCAGCAGCGAAGTAATAACCTGTTCATAATATTATGAAAAGGTTATTATCATGAGTTCATTATGAAGATCTCATGATAATAACCTGTTCATTGTATTATTAACAGGTTATTATCATGAGTTCATTATGAAGAACTCATGATAATAATTTAAAGAAATTGGTTGTATGAATTGTTTGTTTTAGAGATAAAGGGCAGATAAAATAAGATTTTCAAAGTCAAAGTCAACTTTATTGTCAGAACTGCAATATGTACAGGACATACACAGGACCGAAATTGCGTTTCTCTCAGTCCCTCGGTGCAACAGTAACCATCTAAACACTAAACACTAAAACATTTAATAAACATAAGCATAAAATAGTAAAAGTGTAACACTGTCCTGAGTTTTTTCATAATAGTATAAAAGTATGAAAATTTACACCAACACTGAAACACCAAACACCCCTAAAACACCAAACACCCAATGAACATAAGCATAAAATGAAATAATAAAAGTGTAATACTGTCCTGAGTTTTTGCATAGTAGTATAAAAAGTATAAAAAGTATATCTATAAAATAAACTGAAGGTTCTAGCATTGACATTTGCAAAGAGTGGCACAGCAGCATATAAGTTAATGTACACAGTATATGTATGAGGTAGTTGATGTTGGTATAGAGGCAAAGTGGCATATGCAGTGAGGCACATAAGGCACATTTGGCATCCTTAGATAAGGCTAGTCAGAGAATGCTGTATATGTATCTGCAGTAGTGTAGATAAAAGTAGTGTAAATGTAAACAGTAGTAATAAATGTAAAGCAGTAGTAATAAATGTAAACCGTATTAATAAATGTAAACAGTGAATGTAAACAGTAGTATGACTATAGGCAGTAATGTAATACAAACATTAGTGCAAATATGAGAAGTAGTGCAAACTGAATGAGCACATGACCGAGAGTTTAGTGAATAACCCGTTTGATGACACAGAGTCCAGTGTTAAAAACTTTGTGTTGAGTGGTAATGTGTGAGAAAGTTTTTTGTGTTAAGGCAGTTCAAATGGGAGAGGAGGCAGAGCAGGCAGAGTGTTTAGCATTCTGACTGCCTGATGAACAGAGCTGTCTCTCAGTCTACTGGTACGAGCCTGGAGACTCCTCAGTCTCCTCCCTGATGGCAGCAGTCTAAAGCGGCTGTGTAGTGGGTGTGTGGGATCACCTGCCATGCAGTGGGCTTTCCGAGTGAGGCGTTTGCTGTGTAAGTCCTGCAGTGAGGGCAAGGAGGTGCCGACGATCTTCTCAGCTGCTCTCACGATGCGCTGGAGGCTCTTGCGGCATGATGCAGTACATGCACCAAACCACACCGTGATGCAGCTGGTCAGGACACTTTCTATGGCACCCCTGTAGAAGGTGCACATGATGGGGGTTGAAGCTCCAGCCCTTTTCAGCTTGCGGAGAAAGTAGAGGCGCTGGTGAGCCTTCTTGGCCAGTGCTGCAGTGTTCCTGCTCCAGGACAGGTCCTTTGAGACGTGCACTCCCAGGAACTTGGTGCTGTCCACTCTCTCCACTGCGGTGCTGTTGATGGTCAGAGGGGCATGTTGTGCATCCCTCTTCCTGAAGTCCACGACAATCTCCTTTGTCTTCTCCACGTTGAGAGTGAGATTGTTGTGTCCGCACCACAAGGCCAAGCGGCTCACCTCGTTCCTGTAGTCCGTCTCATCGTTGTTGCTGATGAGACCTACCACTGTTGTGTCATCCGCAAGTGCATGGGCCGCATTTTTTTCTTCATCTACTGCCTTTCATTTTATACTTGTGTTTTTTTTCTTCTTTTATGTGTATACTGTACAGTATAGTTATTATAAGATGAATGAATGAATAAATCAAATAAAAAATCAAATAACCTGTTCATAATATTATGTACAGTTTATTGTCATGAGTACTGTTATGAAATAAAATACTTTATCTTTGTGTTTTTATTTATTTTGAAGGAGTCTTTACACGGCGTTCAAAATGATCAAGTTTCTCTTATAGAATGGTAAAGGTTTCCTGAGAGGAGACAGGATGTGAGCATGTAGGCCCCTACTCATGTGAGGTCCTGGTACTTAAGGAATGCTTGAAGTTGGGTCTGTTCTGGTCTCTGAGTGGCTTGTGGGAGAGGGGCCTTGGCGCCTCTTTGTCAGTTTTACGACTTTGTAGAATATATGACTGGGAGAAGTCCACTGAAAGCCACTCTCTGGCTCTGCATGTTTGTTCAATTAGAAAGTAACAAGAAAAGCTCTAAATATGTGTGTAGGGTATGATCTTTAATGTAATTTAATGTCCAGTTACACTAATTGGTCATTTAGTGTCTATTAGAGTGTGCGTGTTTATAAGCACTCAGCAATAATTGTACATTTATTTTAATCATCGATGTGTCTCGGTGCCCCTCCCCCTGGGGCTTGGGGAGACCCGAGCAAGCTGAGGGGAGGCAGTGGTATTTCCTGTCTTCTGGCAATAAAGGGGGGACAACAGTCTCTGAAACAAAACCCGCACAGAAGAGTCAGTTTAAAGCAGGCAACCCCCACAGAAGGGTATAAAAAGTTTCCATCCTCCAACAGCAAGGCAGAAGTAAGCCCACGGATCAGGTTGTATGTTCTCTTTTTCCCCCTCTCTCCCTGCCTCTTCCCTTCTCCTCCCTTCTTCTCTCTCTCTCTCTCGCTCTCCCTCTCTCCCTTTTCCTCTTTTTCTCTCACTGTCCACGTTTTTAAACAAATGTAATGGATGTTAGAAATAGAACAAATGTATTCTGTGACTTTTAACTTATGATTAATTAAACTGGTTTGGAACTTTAAGTGAGCGTCTGTCGTGGGTAAGTGTATCTCTCCTTTCTGTTCCAAAGTGAACCAAATAACGAATTCTGGGGCGAATAATAATCAAAGCCAACAAATGGAGGTCCTACCGAGATGGTTGCATGCGCGGACAGGAAGGGGCAGAGGAGTCCAGAGCACTGACTACTGACCGGTCACCTCAACAAAAAAGGTAAGCAGATTCCTGTTTAAACGAAATCTGTGATTGGAAATTTTATAGGCAAATTTTACTCAGTGTGTTTGGACTCCAGGGTTAATACGTGTAAAAAGAAAAAGAACGTTACAATTAAAAGTAGAATTGTAAGTTTCCAGCCAAGACTCCAGATCCCAGAGTAAAAACACGCAGTGGTCGCGCACCCAGTTGATCGACGGATCAATCTGGTTGAGGGGGAGTGGGGTTCTAGAATAAATATTCGCCGTCACTCCTGTAACCCTAGACCGAGTTCACTGTTAATCTCGTTAGGTTTTGTGGCTAACTATAAAACAGTGTCAATTAAATCTACTTATAATTTGACTTATGATAAGTGGAGGCGGGATCTGGTGAGGTGGTGTATTTGTATATTACCATGCGTAAATACGTTATAATACACTAGGAATGAAGGTATTGAAAAATTAAACCCACAAACAAATAAAATAAATAAAGTGTGGGACTGAGTGAAAAAAAAAATTGAGGAAAACGCGCTGACTTTCGCTGATAAAATAATCTGATAAGAGTTCCTGGACCAGATAAAAATAGAATAGAATTAGTCACAGAATACTAAATCTTTTTTATGTTCTAAAATAATGGTTTCCTGCCATGTCACGTCAGCTTGCCTGCCTCACCTGCGTGACTTGTCTCTGCTCTCCAAACTGCGCGTGGCTTTCTCTCTCTGCAGCGCTGTGCTGCTTTGGACCAGTGGCGGAGCTAGACTTTTATTGCTGGGGGGGCCGAGAGGGGGCCAAAGCTATAAGTGGTCCACTTACTACGGTACAGTGGGAAAAATGGATTTATCCCAAATTTTTGGGATTTGTAGTGTTGACGTAATGAAACTATCCGTCCCAGAATTCGTTTTTTGGTTCACTTTGGAACAGGAAGGAGAGATACACTTACACACGACAGACGTTCACTTAAAGTTCCAAACCAGTTTAATTAATCATAAGTTAAAAGTCACAGAATACATTTGTTCTATTTCAAAAGTCATTATATTGGATTAGAATAAGTGGACAGAGAGTGAGTGACAGAGATAGAGCGACAGAAGAAGGGAGGAGGGGAGAGAGAGACAGGGAGAGAGGAGGGGGGAGAGAGACATACAACCTGATCCGTGGACTACTTCTCTGCCTTGCTGTTGGAGGATGGGAACCTTTTATACCCTTCTGTGGGGGCCCTGCCTCAGAGCCTGCCGTAAATACCACTGCCTCCCCCCAGCTTGCTCGAGTGGTCTCCCCAAGTCATATATTCTACAAAGTCGTAAAACTGACAGGACAAAGAGGCGCCAGCTATATTATCATCCCCCAGCCTCACCAGAACAGATCTGCCTGTGTCCTTTAGTAAATCTTTATCACTCTACAAAAGAAACTGATAATTTGAACACCATATGAAAAACTCCTTCAAAATAAATATAAAACACGAAGAAAAATATATGTTTATTTCACAACAATCCCCCTTTGGACCTCATTCTGCTGAGGTCCATCCCAAAAGAAATAAAATCACACACCTGATACCGCAGCTAAAACGCATATATTCACAATATTCAATCAGTTCTTTTCAAAATCCTCCAAGTTATAGTTTTTTTTTTTTTTAACAAAAACAGTTGTCTCATCACCTCAGGGATCCCGTTTTTCCAGAGTGGACGTGATAAGTCTAACCGTCAAAGACCTTAACCAATGCACGTAGCAGCACCCGCAAGTTATAAGTATGCCTAAGAAAATAGCCAATAATACCATTATAGATACAAACACCTGTTTCCAGTGACCGAAGATCTTTATCAGCCAATTGTCCAGTGGGTCGTCCAGACCCGAATGAATTTATTAATATGCAAATTGTAGAATATAAGGAAATATATGCAAACTATGAACGATATTAATAGTAAGCGCTTAGGATATTGCAGAATTATGAACCTTGAGTTCCCAAATTCATCTCCCAGCAGCAAGGCAGTTGTCTCCCTTGAACACACAAAAATAGAGAAAGAACACAAGATTTATATCATCATCACAGAAACATTAATATACTTTTTACACGTACTCAGGGGCATTCCCCTTGGGTGCTCGGGAATGTCCTCCTATGTTCCCGAGTTTTCTTCGTGTAATGTGAGACTCTAATATGTAGTGTTTTTATCGTTTTAGGTGTCTGTTCTATGTGTGCATGTTCCAGTACCGAGTGGCTCCATTAAACAGAGTCCTTCTGAGCCTCGCACGCAACTTACTCGGCTACTTTCGTCTACCAAGGCACAAGAGTTCGAATGCGAGCTCCTCTTGTTGTCCAGCCCAATCCTTTAGCTCCTTCCTGGTTCACGGGTTGGAGCACACTGAACCGTGTGGATCCCCTGGCATTGACACGCACTGCCTGTGGTGTGCGTTCAGCGACCCCACACGGGTCCGTACTTGACCAGGGCTGTCTGGTCTTGCCTCCCCTGGACTCCGTTGAGAAAACTCCCTCAGCTGGAGCATTTCCAGGAACCACCTATCATAAACAGAATGTGCCACAGCAAACAACACCCAATCAATCCAGGAACCACCTATCATAAACAGAATGTGCCACAGCAAACAACACCCAATCAATTATAAATCAGTAGTCCAAAGAATGAATCATGCATGTTAGTTGGTTTGGAAGAGGCTTAATCTTCATTAGGGTTAATTATGAGTAGTTTTAAGGCGGTTCATACTTACAAAAAATACTGTACCTTTTCACTCAGCTTATAGCAGAAATTACACACATAAAAATAACATCACAAGCGGCGGCAGAGCATAATTAAAAAATAACATAGCAAGCGGCGGCAGAGCATAATTCACAAAACATTGTACACCTGTGGTTCTATACACATTTTCCCTAAGTCAATAAGTCACATGTCGTCTAGTCAAGTCAATGGCTATAAATCTACAGAACCACCATATCCCTCTGATCAGGTCCACTTCAGGTTTGAGTGGTTTTGAGCCTGCAGGCCAGGAAACATTTCCAAGGGGCGTCCCCCTCCTGCTTCACACACATTTCACAGAGGGGAAAAAACAGTGTTGTTAATTGCTCATTTGAAATATGCTTGCATCAATACTCCTTCCTCCATGACATGATTAAAAAACGTTCAAGACTGATGCCGCCTCAATATCAACGCAAGTGAACTTTGTTTATAACGCCAATTTATCAGTTATCCTTATTATTCTTTGTATACTAAAATGTATTTACCATCTTTTAGTTAATTAGTTATTTCTAGGAACATTTTCGGCCTAGTTGTTTCTAGGAAACATTTACAATCTAGTTATTTCTAGGGACCAATTTCAACCTTTCTATTTTTAGAAACATCTGTCAACCTCTTAACCCCCTTTTGAAACAAAACTCTACCTTGTTTCAATTATGCCAAAGTTATTTGGTTAATAAATTGGAAATTGTGTCTAAATTTACCATCCTTTAACCTTAGCACTAGTGTCAGATGTTTCCTAAACCTCTGCCTATTGCCACCAGTAATTTGGTTTTCACAACCATATAGCTAACAGTAATCTACGATATCATCTCATTTTCTTTAAAATTATAATCATTTACCAAAATGTACCCCTTGTGACACATCAGAATCCCAACATGCACTCCGCCAAGGATAACTGCAAAAACAAAAATATAAAAGTTAACTCGTTTTGGGGCCAGGAGCTAGGATCATTTCCCTTGCTCCCCTTCAGCTTCACCACAGTTACAAGAACCAGAAAAAGCAAGTCGTCAGATCCACCTGAGCATAGTATAACTGAGAATCATGAGGCCCGCGCTAGCAGGCCCTAATGTGCCTATGTGTTTCATTAAAAATTTATCATAGCAGCTGTAGTTTTGATCCCGGCCACTAAGATCAACGACAGATCCTCACAGATCAATATGGGGTGTGGCCTTTGCTGGTATGAGTGACTTCAGGACCATTTGTTCTCTTGTCTGTTTGGAGAACGTGTTCAGCTTTCTCTTGTTCCAGCCCCCAGTGAGACGTTCACTGGGTTCTGATTCTCGTCCGGACCCCCAAATCCGGACCGTATATCCTGGCCATTTGTGTCTGATGACCATGTTTCGACAGTTCTTTGAGAAAGTCTTTGCCTCTGCTCGGCTGAAAGTTTTTGTGGACAGTCTTTTGTTCTTTCGGTGCCTTTGTTGTTTTCAGTCGTTCCTTGCGTATGCCCCTCAAAGTTCTTGAGCAAGGTTGCATATGAGTTTGTTCTTCCCAGTGAAGTCACAGCGAGTCAGTTTCTGGACACACCTTCATATTAAATCTGATCCGATCTGATCAATAACCACAGTAGCCGAGATTCAAAAGTCAGATGCTGCATGTGTTTTGACAGAGGCCTATCTTAATGCATATTTACCATTATGTGTTCTGTATAGATGAGGTGGGATTCATAAGACTCACTCTTGTTCCATCAACACTGTTCAATGAGGCTATTTAAAAAATTAAAAAATCATTAACAGACCAGGGTCAAATTAATTTTCTGTTATCAATCTTTATTATGGATCCTTCGACGGAGGCATCTTTTAATCTGATCTGCACAACAGATCCAAAACATTAGTTTACCTAAAAGTGAAATAATCAATTTAACCCTGAAATCAAAAAATACTGTAGCCTACTTTTATTTCAGAAAATATAATTTACGGTCTTCTAAGACCCCCTTGCTAGTATACAGTCTATGATAATTAGCAAATTCCTTGAGCCTCCTAAGACCTGCCTTCTTGTTGGATTTATTTATGTATCGTGTATATTTTCATGCCCTCCTAAATTGTCAATTTGAAATTATTAAGCTCAGTGGCTCATTTATTCAAAGTAAAATGTGGGCTCTTTCATTTTGGCCTGTTGTTCCAGGTATATAACTATTAATCCAGGGGTGTCAAACTCATTTTGATCTAGGGGCCGCATACAGCTTAATCTGATCTCAAGGGGGTCAGACCAGAATACTCATTCCAAAAGTCCACTTTTGTCTTTATATTAGTGCAAAGAATAAAGAAATTATAAAAATATTAACATTAAATTAATTGTCCTTTTACATTTGTACTCAGTTTAACATTTAAGTGCATTACATATTAAAGAAATGATCAGTGATTGCACGTTTTAAAACATTTATTCAACAAACTGTTTTGTTAAATACCCTGATGCATGCTCCATAATCCATGTAGAGAAATCTAAAAAAGCTAAATCTGAGCTTCTGGACATACAAAAAAACAGTTCTGTTAAAACCCTTTCCTGCATGTTAAAAGTGCATCAAAATTTAGAAATGAATGAATTTTAAATCCATTTTCCACATCTATAAATATGTATTCATTTAAGACCTGTCTGTGAGGGCTACTCCCTCCTTAGCACTTTGAGATTTCCATTAATGAAAAGTGCGTTATAAATTGAATTCATTACTATTATTATTATTATTATTTATTCTTCAAACCCCAATCTGTCCTCTTCTCTTATTCATCTGACTCCAAACAGTTATTAAACTCTGTACCTGCACCCCTTTACTTTTATTAAATGTTTCAGAACGAATAACCCAACTGGATGACTAAATTAAAAAATAAAGTGACTCCGACCTGTTTTTGGTTTTTTCTAGAAATTATTATGCTCCTGTCTGCAGTACCTTTTTTCGTCCATCAGGGGTCTCCATTATACTCAGGCTCAATGTTGCCAGCTGTACGATAATTTTCGTATTTGTACGATAATTTTGCCCTCTGTACGATCAATAATCCCGACAAAGGCCAAAAATACAATAATTTCGCCATTCTGTAAACGTGTAGTTGTGATCGGTTTTCATCAGCCTGTCGCAACTGTCTGTCGGAGTTTTTTTTTTGTGAACCCTGAAGGCGTCTTGGAATTCCAGCTAATCCTGCTTTTCTAAATGTGACAGAAGACTTTCTGTAGAGGTCATTAATTACCACCAGACAATAATGCGTATTGTCTATGGTTCCCCCCAGTACTGACGCCACAAAGCTGTGAGTGCCTGTTAGACGCTACAGTACAGTACTTATTATTTTGTTTATAATGGGTGTACGATAATCCTACATTTCTCACCTGGCAACCCTGCTCAGGCTATACACGAAACAACTGTGTCTTTTCCATAGTTGCCAAATCCGCTTATTTCCAGCGGCATTGGGCTTGTTTTCCCTGGAGCCGCTTTCAAATTTGATCAGCCGCTTGTGGCGGGTTTTTATTTTCGCTTCTCGTGGACATTGAGTCGCTTAGTTGTGCTTGTTTTGAAGGAGCTGATCGTTTCTTTTGTCTAGCGATCTGGCAACCCTGCAGTCTTCGGGTCGACGCTCACAAGACGACGTGGACATTCACTGGATCTATTCACAAAAGTACGTCTTCCAAATTGGTAATCCACTTTCTCTGCTTCTTATATTGGAAAATGCAAGTATGATGCGTTCGGTTCTATATCCTCACAGCCTATACACAAATTATAAAACTACATCTCGTAAACCACGTCGGACCTATGGCTCGTTAGCTTTGCTGTTAGCTGCTAAGTTCGTCTACAAAAACTAAATTTGGATTATTTAAAGTCGATATTGTTTATCTACACGACTCGCCACTGTACGCTTTGTTAGCGAATCCGATGTGAGCCGTCTACCGTTACAAAGTTTTAAAATGTCCGCTGTTAGGCATATGCTATGCTAACGGGAGTTCCACTGCAATTTTCTCACTTTTCCGTTTATCTAAGTGTTATAACCTAAAATTATTGAGATAGAATGTCATAATCTTTTTTGATCAATCCTTCCAGCTGTGACGGTTCATTCGGCCCTAATTAATTTGTCTCGAACTGTCCGCAAATATTTTATTTGTTTATTCAAAAAACCGTACAATCCTGAGGCCTTCTAGCCTGGTTAAAACCAGACCCTCGTTCAGAGCTGAAGTTCTATTTTTTCATTTCACCCACATTCACGCTGTAGAAAATGATCTCGTCCTGTTAAAATGGAGAAGTGTAACCCGTTTTAATGTAACGTTTATTTTTGTGTTTCAGGAACCCAGCACCAACTCCTGAAGAGGTGGAGAATTCGTTTATTACTCTATTAACTGCTGTATCTAAATAAAACTGTTCTAACTTCAGCGCTTCAATGTTTGTTTCATATTTAAGAAGAAAAAGCAATCCATAAATATGTCATACAGGCTAAAAATACAGTAATCATTATTTTCCTCCTTCCATTTTTGAATTCTTTAAAGTCCATGACTCACCATGTTTTCAAATTGCATCGCCATTATTTATTTGTTTATTTAAAAATAATACAGGAGCGTTTATTTATATGGTAGAGAAATAACACTAAATGTGTTATTTCATGATTTCATGATTTATAGCAGATTTTTAGCAAAAGCTCCGGGAATATCTGCCCCTCTCTTTTTCTCTCCCCGTGGGTCGGGAGTTCAGAAGGTAGCCGCACAGCAGAGCTCTGAGCACGCGTGCCCCGCAACAAGGCTGGACAGAACCGAGCCCTGAGTCTACGACCAGAACTCCAAAGGTAACCGCAGAACGGGAGCCAGGGAGAAGACGAGAGAGGCCGCGCGGCTCTTGCTTCTCTAGGCAGAAGCTGAGAGGCTCTGAGAGCAGCGAGCAACAGTCGCAGCGGTGTTATATCTTATTAAAACGTCTATAAAATAAATAAAAAATAAAAACAGAGCACTGGTCCAGTTGTACACACAAATGCACCAAGAAATATGCAGTTTTAACTCCCATTTTTTAAAGTTATGTATGTGAACAATTAAATAAATAACAAGTAGGACCGTGCTTTTATTGAGGCAAAAAATATTGTGATATCAAGGTATTTTACTTAATAATTTCTGTATATAGCCTGTTTCAGCTTTTTCAGCTAATTCTACATTTTTAATCCAACTTTTCAGCCTAATTTAGCAAAACTATGCTCTTGTTTAGCTATTTATTTATTTTTATTTTTATTTTTTTAAATCATTCTAATTAACTTAAACTGTTTATTTTCATTAGACCAGTGTTTTTCAACCTTTTTGGAGCCAAGGCACACTGTGTTTTCACTGAAAAAATCACGAGGCACACCACCAACCAGAATTGTAAACAGAGATACTGTACTCTATCCACCTATATTAAATATATAGTCATTCTTATCATAGTGTCTTGGATAGAAATAAAATGAACAGAAATGTATTTTTATCATATTTTATATTTCTTATTTCAATGTGGTCTTGTGACTGTTACATGCTCAAAGCAGCAAGGGGCGATATGTACCATTTAAGTTTACCGGTATATATATATATTTTTTTTTATTGTTTATATATATATATTTTTTTTTTTTTTGGGTACTTCATTGTGTATTTTATGAGTGTGGACAAAGTCAAACACTAAAGCTGTTTAGAAAACCACTTGGTTTCTAAACTTAAAAATATTTAGATCACAGATCAAAAATTTAAACTGAGAGCCTGTATCATTTTAAGGGAAAAATATGTTTCAAAATTTCATAGCGTCTACAAATCCCCCCCAAAAAAATTGGGATAAAACCATTTTTCCCACTGTGCTGTAGTAAGTGGACCACTTATAGTTTTGGCCCCCTCTCGGCCCCCCCAGCAATAAAAGTCTAACTCCGCCACTGGTCCAGAGCAGCACAGCGCTGCAGAGAGAGAGAGCCACACGCAGTTTGGAGAGCAGAGACAAGTCACGCAGGTGAGGCAGGCATTGACTCCTCACATGGCAGGAAACCATTATTTTAGAACATAAAAAAGATTTAGTATTCTGTGACTAATTCTATTCTATTTTTATCTGGTCCAGGAACTCTTATCAGATTATTTTATCAGCGAAAGTCAGCGCGTTTTCCTCAATTTTTTCTTTTTTTTTCACTCAGTCCCACACTTTATTTATTTTATTTGTTTGTGGGTTTAATTTTTTTCTTCACTCAGTCCCACACTTTATTTATTTTATTTGTTTGTGGGTTTAATTTTTTTCTTCACTCAGTCCCACACTTTATTTATTTTATTTGTTTGTGGGTTTAAATTTTTTCAATGCCTTCATTCCTAATGTATTATAATGTATTTACGCATGGTAATATACAAATACATCACCTCACCAGATCCCGCCTCCACTTATCATAAGTCAAATTATAAGTGGATTTAATTGACACTGTTTTTATAGTTAGCCACAAAACCTAACGAGATTAACAGTGAACTCGGTCTCAGAGTTACAGGAAACGGCGGCGGATAAATTATTTATTTATCCTAAAACCCCTTTCCCTCTGTTCCAAAAGCCCGTCGGCTTTTGGTTAGCTCGACCACTGCGTGTTTTTACTCTGGGATCTGGAGTCTTGGCTGGAAACTTACAATTCTACTTTTAATTGTAACGTTCTTTTTCTTTTTACACGTATTAACCCTGGAGTCCAAACACTGAGTAAAATTTGCCTATAAAATTTCCAATCACAGATTTCGTTTAAACAGGAATCTGCTTACCTTTTTTTTGTTGGAGTGACCGGTCACTGATCAGTGCTCTGGACTCCTCTGCCCCTTCCTGTCCGCGCGTGCAACCATCTCGGTAGGAACCTCCAAATGTTGACGTAATGAAACTATCCGTCCCAGAATTCGTTTTTTGGTTCACTTTGGAACAGGAAGGAGAGATACACTTACACACGACAGACGCTCACTTAAAGTTCCAAACCAGTTTAATTAATCATAAGTTAAAAGTCACAGAATACATTTGTTCTATTTCAAAAGTCATTATATTGGATTAGAATAAGTGGACAGAGAGTGAGTGACAGAGATAGAGCGACAGAAGAAGGGAGGAGGGGAGAGAGAGACAGGGAGAGAGGAGGGGGGAGAGAGACATACAACCTGATCCGTGGACTACTTCTCTGCCTTGCTGTTGGAGGATGGGAACCTTTTATACCCTTCTGTGGGGGCCCTGCCTCAGAGCCTGCCGTAAATACCACTGCCTCCCCCCAGCTTGCTCGAGTGGTCTCCCCAAGTCATATATTCTACAAAGTCGTAAAACTGACAGGACAAAGAGGCGCCAGCTATATTATCATCCCCCAGCCTCACCAGAACAGATCTGCCTGTGTCCTTTAGTAAATCTTTATCACTCTGCAAAAGAAACTGATAATTTGAACACCATATGAAAAACTCCTTCAAAATAAATATAAAACACGAA
>JBBPBX010017654.1:0-40632 GCA_038048925.1 Garcialebias charrua | reverse complement strand
GAGGCTTAAGAGTGTGATCCCCCTATAGTTGGAACACACCCTACGGTCCCCCTTTTTGAATAGGGGAACCACCACCCCAGTCTGCCAATCCAAGGGAACTGCCCCCGATGTCCACGCGACATATTTACTTTCCATTTTGCAGATCGTTCTTATCACTGTGTTTACCACGGACTTACTGTTTACCGGAACCAGTATCTGCGCACATAGTCTGCGCATCCCCACAACATGGCGACCGGAAGTGCATAAGTCACGTGTCTGCAAAAGACCGCGATTCATTCACAGACTGATATATTTCAAATGTTTATTTCAATGTTGATGATTATGACTGAAAACTAATGAAAACTCCAAATTCAGTGTCTCAGAAAATTAAAATATTGTGAAAAGGTTCAATTGAAGACACTTGGTGCCACAGTCTAATCAGCTAATTAACTCAAAACACCTGCAAAGGCCTTTAAATGGTCTCAGTCTAGTTCTGTAGGAACACAATCATGGAGAAGACTGCTGACTTGTCATTTGTCCAAAAGACACATTGACACCTTGCACAAGTAGGATAAGACACAAAAGGTCATTGCTAAAGAGGCTGGGTGTTCACAGAGCTCTGTGTCCAAACACATTAATAGAGAGGTGAAGAGAAGGAAAATATGTGGTGGAGTAAAGTCTACAAGCTATAGTGATAACTGCACCCTGAAGAGATGGTGAAACAAAACCCATTCCAAAATGTGGGGGAGATTCACAAAGAGTGGACTGCAGCTGGAGCAGTGCTTCAAGAACCACCACGCACGGACGTATGCAAGACATGGGGTTCAGCTGTCACATTCCTTGTGTCAAGCTATCTTGAACAAGAAACGGCATCAGAAGCATCTCACCTGGGACTGCTGCTTAGTGGTCCAATTGTTATGTTCTCTGATGAAAGTACATTTTGAATTTCGTTTGGAAATCAAGGTCCCAGAGTCTGGAGGAAGAGAGGAGAGGCACAGAATCCACGTTGCTGGAGGTCCAGTGTCAAGTTTCCAGTCAGTGATGGTTTGGGGCCATGTCATCCGCTGGTGTTGGTCCACTGTGTTGTGAGATCCAAGATCAACGCAGCAGTCTACCAGGAGAGAACTTCCTGTTACTGACCAACTTTATGGAGATTTCATTTTGGTGGTAGTAAAGGAAATAATAAGTTGTGTCATTACCCAGCCAACATGCATAGTTGGGCCCCACATGGGGTTATTGTGGGCTAGTTGGGTAATGAGTGGGCATGGGATTTATCTGGGCTAACTGCATGAGACCCATATGGTTATCCCATAAAGGAACCCATTTTGTGAGCCCTGTTGGGCTAAATATATGGGTCCTATACAGGATTAATGTGGGCTAACTGGCAATGGGACAGAAATGGGCAATTTTATATGGGACCCATGTGGTTTTAGTATAATGGGCCCAGCATGGGAAGCCCATGTGGGCAGACTATATTTATCCCAAGTGGTATCAATGTGGGCTCACCTTACATGGGTTCAACCTGGGCATGGATATATAGGGCCCATTACATTTTTATGTGGGCTAACTGGGAATGGGACATAAATGGGCATTATTATATGGGACCCATGTGGTTTTAGTATAATGGGCCCAGCATGGGAAGCCCATGTGGGCTAACTGTATTTATCCCAAGTGGTATCAATGTGGGCTCACCTTACATGGGTTCAACCTGGGCATGGATATATAGGGCCCACTACATTTTTATGTGGGCTAACTGGGATTGGGACAGAAATGGGCAATATTATAAGGGACCCATGTGGTTTTGGTATAATGGGCCCAGCATGGGAAGCCCATGTGGGCTAACTGTATTTATCCCAAGTGGTATAAATGTGGGATCACCTTACATGGGTTCAACCTGGGCATGGTTATATAGGGCCCAATACATTTTTATGTGGGCTAACTGGGAATGGGACAGAAATGGGCATCATTATATGGGACCCATGTGGTTTTGGTATAATGGGCCCAGCATTGGAAGCCCATGTGGGCTAACTGTATTTATCCCAAGTGGTATAAATGTGAGATCACCTTACATGGGTTCAACCTGGGCATGGATATATAGGGCCCACTACATTTTTATGTGGGCTAACTGGGAATGGGACAGAAATGGGCAATATTATATGGGACCCATGTGGTTTCGGTATAATGGGCCCAGCATGGGAAGCCCATGTGGGCTAACTGTATTTACCCCAAGTGGTATAAGAGTGGGCCGACCTTACATGGGTTGAACCTGGGCATAGATATATAGGCCCCAGTTTAATTTTATTTGGGCTAACTGGGAATGGGACAGATATATGCATCAGTATATGGGACCCATGTGATTTTAGTATAATGTGCTCAGCATGGGAAGCCCATGTGGGCTAACTGTATTCATCCCAAGTGGTATAAATGTGGGATCACCTTACATGGGTTCAACCTGGGCATGGATATATAAGGCCCAGTACATTTTTATGTGGGCTAACTGGGAATGGGACAGAAATGGTCATCATTATATGGGACCCATGTGGTTTTAGTATAATGGTCACAGTATGGGAAGCCCATGTGTGCTAACTATATTGACCCCAAGTGGGATAAGTGTCGTATAACCTTACATGGGTTCAGCCTTGGCATGGATATACAGGCCCCAGTTCATTTTTATGTGGGCTAACTTGGAATGGGACAGAAATGGACATCATTATATGGGACCCATGTGGTTTTGGTATAATGGGCCCGGCATGGGAAGCCCATGTGGGCTAACTGTATTTACCCCAAGTGGGCTAAATGTGGGATGATCTTACATGGCTTCAACCTGGGCATATATATATATATAGGCCCCAGCTCATTTTTTTATGTGGGCTAACTGGGAATGGGACAGACATGTGCATCAGTATATAGGACCCATGTGATTTTAGTATAATGTGCCCAGCATGGGAAGCCCATGTGGGCTAACTGTATTTATCCCAAGTGGTATAAATGTGGGATCAACAGATACAGATTTAAACTGTACATTGAATTTACATTTATAAATTCAATGTATATTTTAAATCTGTATCTGTTGATCAAAACCAACAAGAATTACAACTCATAGTGCCACAATCAAAAACTAAACTAAAAAACAGGAAGTGAACCGTGTTGATTTCCCATCATGCTTAGCGGTATATTAGTGTTCAATTATAGTTTAAATCTGTATCCGTTGATCAAAGCCAACAAGAATTACAACTCATAGTGCCACAATCAAAAACGGGGAGTGGACTATGTTGATTTCCCATAATGTTTAGCAGTATTTTAGTGTTCCGGGCTGCACCATGAGTCAGAAGGACATCTGTGTTATAGAACTGCCTCTTGTTAAAGATTGGGTATTATCTGTTGTGAGGCTCAGAGTGTTCTTTGAGTGTAACTCACACAATGTTAAGACAGAAGTCACAGAGTATGGTGCAATATACGTGCTCTCGGCAGGTTGGATCGGAAAATCCGACACATAAATTATGCTGGTAAGAACACACATGGGTCTGTAATGAGCCTCATGTAAATTAACCATCTGGGAACCACTGAAAGCCCAGACAGTGCCCATTATAGTCTATCCGGGCAAACCCACGTGGGGCCACCATGGAAACTGTGGACAAACCCACTTATAACCCATATTTTTAGCCCAGTTGGGACCCAGTTTAGTCTCAGGTAGATATTCTTCAAGGCACACACATGGGTTTTACATGGGTCTCATTTAAGTTAAACATATGGGTCCCACTGAAAACCCAGTCAGGGCCCATTAAAATCTATCTGGGCCAACCCATGTGGGGCCACCATGGAAACCGTGGACAAAACCTTTTGGGGCCCATGTTTTTTGCACATATGTATACCATATGGGGCCCACCTGTGCATGCTGGCTGGGTAGCCATATATTTGTAATTTGTCATTTTTAAAAGGCATTTTTCCTGACAGAATGAACATGGCAAAATTCCTCTATTTAAAAATGGTGATAAGTGTATATATAGTAATTGACCTATAGCTCTTTTGCCACAATTTTCAAATTTCTCGAATTGTTTGTGAATAGACTAGATAGATTCCTTGACAAACAAAATATTTTGAGCAATAGTCAATATGGTTTCAGATCAAATAATTCTACATCCTTGGCTTTGATGGAATTGATGGAACAAGTTACAACAGCAGTTGATGAAAAAAAAGTTTATTTGTGGATTTAAAGAAGGCTTTTGATACTATTGATCACACCATATTAATTGCTAAATTAAATCAATGTGGTATCAGAGGACCTGCATTACAGTGGATCAGTATCTGAGAGATAGAAAACAATTTGTTCAGATGGATAATGTACGCTCTAAGTTACTCAGAACTTCATGTGGAGAACCTTCAGTCCTTGGACAAAAGTTGTTTATTTTATATATGAATGATTTAATTGAAGTGTCTGATATCCTCAAATGTGTTTTATTTTCTAACCACTTTCTTTTGTTTGGATGAAGACTTGGAAAATTTGTTTGTGATGGTAAAAAAGAGTTCCAAAAGATACAAATTTGGTTTAAACGAAATAAGTTATCATTGAATATTGAGAAAACCAATTTTATGATATTTAGTAAAAAAAAAAAAAAACTTTGGATTTTTCTTTTGAAATTGATGGTATTAAGATATGTAGAGTGAATGAGGTTAAGTTTCTGGGTGTAATTATTGATGATAGATTATCTTGGAAACAGCATATCTGTTGTTAAAACTAAAATATCTAAATCAATTGCAGTATTGCATAGAGTAAGGGATTTGTTAAATAATACTGCTTTACACTTGCTTTATAACACAATTATAGTTCCGCATTTAATTTATTGTGTGTTTGGGGTACAGCATGTAGGACAAGCCTATTTTTATTTAGCAAAAAAGAGCTGCAAGAATTATGAGGAAATCTTATTGTCATCCTTCGAATACTTTATTTTGTCAATTGAAATCACTCAAGTTTTATAACTTGGTTGATTACTGTATATTATTTTACTTATGTATAAGGCAGGCTACTTCCTCACTACCATCTAAGATTCAAACCTATTTTGTGAAAATGATTAGTTGCTATAATTGAAAGGGAATAGAAATGTTTGTTAAACCTAAGTTTAGAACCAGTTTAAAGGGTAGGTCTACTACCATAAGAGGAATTGATCTTTGGAATGGACTAGAGGACAATGTAAAAAATGTGAAGTCCATACTAATATTTAAGAAAATGATAAAACTATTTTGTTGAAGTTACATGATTTAAGTTTATTCCAATTTAACAAATATTAGATCTTTTGATGAGACTATATCTCTGAGACTATTATTTTGTATTACAAATAAGTATATTTATGTTTGAATTGATTGATAAGGAGCAGATATATTTTCTTCTTCTGCTTCCTTTCATGTTTTTAATTTTTCTTTTTAAAAAATTGTCAGTTTTTAATATGAAATTAATACAATTATACAATTTTCCAACAGGACTTGGCACCTGCACACAGTGCCAAAGCTACAGTACTGTACCTGGTTTAGGGACCATGGTATCCCTGTTCTTAATTGCTCAGCAAACTCACTTGAACTGAACCCCACAGAAAACGTATGACATATTGTGAAGAAGTGACACACCAGACCCAACAATTCAGAAGAGCTGAAGGCCACTATCAGAGCAACCTGAGCTCACAACACCTGAGCAGTTCCACAGACTGATGGACTCCATGCATCGCTGCAGTAATCCAGGCAAAAGGAGCAACTAAGTATTGATGCTGTACATGCTCATACTTTTCAGTTGGACATTTCTAAAAAGTCAGTTATAATAATCAACATTAAAAGAAAGTCAGTTATAATAATCAACATTAAAATAAACATTTGAAACATATCTTTCTGTGTGTAATGTAGTTTAACTTTTTGTATGAAATTACGGTACTGAAATACGTTTTCATGATATTCCAATTTTGACCAGCACCACAGGAATTACACCTTGACCATAGCAACACCTGGGCCATACACACTAGGCCTGACTGGACCATAGAAACACCTGGACAAGAAACTAGACCTCCTCCTGATATCAGGAACTATTTCAGGATCTCTCTGTGACCCACCTGAAAGTGAAGAGACATTCAGGAGACCCCTGATTAAGAGGTCACAGCCCAATGAGACCACAGAGAAATAAATCAGACCAGATGATCCGAGTGGAGTAAACATCTTTATTAATAAAGGCTTCATCTGTTCACACAAACTGGTTGTAGATCAGCAGCAGGACAGAAGCTGGATGTTAGGTAAAGTATAATCAAGTCATCATTATGGAAACAGATGCTTACGGTGATGTCAGAATGGGTTTGTAATATTTCATTATTCAGGTTTGCAGGGAAGTCCCAACAGGTCCATTTGTTTTTACTTCCAAGCAAGAATAAAACTTTTAACCACTGGGCTGTTTAGAATATCGCCCGAGGCCTCAGGGCCAAGAAGCTGATTAATCGTTTCAGATGTGGAGGGGAGACAGGTTCGAAGAACTGCTTTGACATGAAAGATAAAATAAACCTCAAAGAAAACTACAAGCTACAAACCAAAAGCTTATTGGCGGCGACTAATTCAACGTTGTGGACGACTCGCAAATCGGATTTATGCTGCTCAGCGACGAACGGTCGTCCAGCCGTCGTCGTCCGTCTCGTTTTTGGTGCGACGAGGAATTTCCTTTTCAGTACGCCAACCGCTCTTCTCCCCATCAGCCTCCCGGTCACGCTCCTGCTCTTTGGGCCGGTCCCGGTCCTCTTGTTTCTCTTCACCTCCTCGACGCCAGGTGCCACCTAAGGAAACGAGACACCACGAGAACACGATTAAGTAAAGAAAAACAACATCAAATACACTCAACAGGAACACGGGTAGAAAGAACCAGTTTATGCTTTGGTACCTTCATCCTGATCTCTGGGTGGGCCTCTGTTGTCTTGGTCATCGCGGCGGTCTTTGTCACGGCGTGCTACGTTGCGATCTTCGCGGTCACGATTGGTGCGGTCCGTGTCTTCTTTGAAAGAATCCCTCCAGCCTCCGCCTCCTCCTTCCTCTGTGCCTCCTCTCCTCCAGGCGCTCTCCTCTCTAAGAATAGAGATAAATTTAACCGTACATCACCGGGAAGGACACTAAAAACACGTGTGGTACGATTACAAAAGCTCAATTCAGACACGTAGAAGACCTACTTTTGCGGACGACGGTCTTTGAAACTGGACTTTTCCTCCCCTTCACCGTCATCATCGCCATCCTGAGTCTCACCACGAGGAGGTCCCCAGCTCTCTTCTCGAGCCTTTTCTCGCTCTCTCCATCCACCTTCAACAGAAACATGAAGTGTATCAACTTGTTGGACCTGACAGACCTGCTGCCTGTGTAACAAACACAAATGTAAACCAACCAGGTCTACCAAGGGGCTTCCAGGCGTTGGCGTCGTCCCCACCACGACGTGGACCATCATCCATACCTCTCCTACCAACTCTGTCATCATCCCCTCCTCTTCTAGGGCCCCAGTCATCGTCTGCCCCTCGCCTGGAAGGCCTGGAGTCATCCAGACCTCTACGAGGACCTCTATCATCGTCAAAGCCACGCCTCGGGCCGCGGTCATCATCGAAGCCTCGTCTCGGGCCACGGTCATCGTCAAAGCCTCGTCTCGGGCCGCGGTCATCGTCAAAACCACGTCGCGGGCCGCGGTCATCGTCAAAACCACGTCGCGGGCCACGGTCATCGTCAAAGCCACGTCGTGGGCCGCGGTCATCGTCAAAGCCACGTCGTGGGCCACGGTCATCGTCAAAGCCTCGTCGTGGGCCACGGTCATCGTCAAAGCCTCGTCGTGGGCCACGGTCATCATCAAAGCCTCGTCGTGGGCCGCGGTCATCATCAAAGCCTCGTCGTGGACCGCGGTCATCGTCAAAGCCACGTCTGGGACCGCGGTCATCGTCGAACACCCGTCGTGGTCCACGGTCCT
Organism: Garcialebias charrua; assembly: GCA_038048925.1. Taxonomy (NCBI): domain Eukaryota; kingdom Metazoa; phylum Chordata; class Actinopteri; order Cyprinodontiformes; family Rivulidae; genus Garcialebias; species Garcialebias charrua. The sequence goes on along the minus strand of JBBPBX010017654.1, from coordinate 32,693 downwards.
CATCCATCCCTCTGCGTGGAGGATGGTCATCATCGCCAGTGCGACGTTGACCTTGATCCTCATCAAAACCTTGACGAGGACCTTTGTCCTCTCCTCCCTTCAAGGGAGGCTTGTCTTCTTTATCGTCGTCTTGGCCTTTTTGTCTCCAGTCCCTGCAAAGAACACAACAATTGTTCAAGGGACCTTTCGATCGACTGCAGTTCCTCCAAGAAGCTATAACCTTGCAATCCCAACTAGTAACGCAAATGGTTTAATTGCTGAAATTCCTGCAGAGTGGAAGGCTGCTACTGATTGTTCTCTATATACCGGTAATGGTGGGAGTCAGACTTATAGACCTTTATCTGTTCTCCCTCGTGTGTCAAAGCTTTTTGAAAAACTGGTGAATAAGCAGCTAACACATTATTTAATGTTTTGTCCAGAACCCAATCTGGCTTTTGTTCAGGGCATGGTAGAATTACAGCCACTATGAAAGTTCTCAACATAACATCTGTGTGGACTCCTGACAGGACTGCGCAGCAGTGTTCATTGATTTAGCAAAAGCTTTGGACTCAGCTGATCGTTCCATCTACTGAAGCAACTTAACCGTATTAGAATTTCGGGACAGCCACGAACATAGTTCCATAATTATCTTTCGAATAGGTCAGAGCAAGTGAAGGTTGACTTTCATACTTCACAGTTACTTCTGGTTATGTCAGGTGTACCCCAAGGCTCCATTCTTGGTCCAACTATTTTTTCCATATAATATCTTGCATTCTGTTAGTGAGGCCTCCATCCAGTTACAGTATTTTCTGGTGTATAGGTCGCATTGTCCAATTATCACCAATAGATTGGAAAAATCCCTAGATGGGTCGCACTGGTGTATAGGTCGCACCTACGTTTAGATCTGCTGCAAATGTCTGCCACAGGAGCGCACAGCAAGGCTTTTAATAATAATAATAATAATAATAAACTTTATTTGTATAGCACCTTCCTACAATGCCTTGCATTGACCAAGGTGCTTAACAGGATAAAAAGATGAATGAACTGGAACAATAAATCAATGAAAATAGAATAAGAAACAACAGCAATAAAAGAAGGCAATGGAAATAAAAATGCTACATACTAAAATACCAAAAGTAATAAAAGTTACACACTGAAAGCTTTTTTGAACAAGTGGAAATAAAAAGGCAATGGAAATAAAAAATGCTACATACTAAAATACCAAAAGTAATAAAAGTTACACACTGAAAGCTTTTTTGAACAAGTGGGTCTTCAGTCTGGTTTTGAACAGAGTCAGATCAGAGGTGGCACGCAGCTCAAGGGGGAGGCTGTTCCAGGCTTTTGGGCCGGCAACAGAAAATGACCGGTCTCCCCATTGTTTGTACCTTGAGCGAGGCACCTCCAGCAGGTGTTGACTGGCAGAGCGTAAAGCTCTGCCGGGCTGATGGGCTTTCAAAAGTTCTGAGATGTACAGAGGAGCAAGTCCATTCAGAGCTTTGAAAACAAACAGGAGCAGCTTGAACTGTATCCTGAACTGAACCGGGAGCCAGTGTAGAGAGGACAGGACAGGAGTGATGTGTTCATATTTTCGTGTGTTGGTCAAAAAGCGCGCGGCAGAGTTCTGTACAAGCTGTAAACGGGAGATGGAGGATTGATTAATACCAACATACAAAGCATTACAATAATCAAGTCTGGAGGTCACAAAGGCATGGATGGCCTTCTCTAGATCATCACGGCTGAGAAATGACTTTACTTTAGAGAGCAGACGGAGCTGAAAAAAGCTGGTCTTGACAACAGAACTGATCTGTCACATTTCTGTCCCTGCCTGTCATAGTTTTGTTTTCATGTCTGTTTTGCCTATCCCCCTTCCTTCAGCCCAAACCTGCTCTCTCCAAGCCTAGCCACGCCTCCCTTGTTTTCTAACTACTGTACAATCAACGCTCATCAGATTCGTAGTAGATGTCCAGCGTTCATGTCACAACCTTGTTTGACTTCTTAGTTCTGATCTCCTGTCTGCCTCTTGGACTCTTTGCTTTGCTTATTCCCTGCCGGATTTGGACCACTCTCTCTGACCACGGTAACAACTCTACTCTGCCTGCCTCATACTCAACTCTACATCCCTCACCTTGCCCTTTGGATTTGGATTAGGAACTCTGACCACTTGTGTACAACCTCGGACTGATCTACAGAACCTCGATTCTGGACTTGCCCCAACACATTAAGCTGCACAATTATCCTGCTTTGCTTCTGCACTACCACTGCTGTTTACATCATCGGATCCTCCTGTCTCACAGATTCAGCCTTCTGCCTGACTATGAAGGTTAGTGACTGCCTTACTTGTATTAAGAACCTTCACATTCCAAACCCAGTCATAAACACTGCTGTCTCTCCAGATCTGAGTGGCCCACAGACCCAGACCTCCACCAGAGATCCTGCTTTAATAAATTATTTAAACCATTCCTGTATTTGGGTGCAGTTACTGAATCCAAAACCAGGTTCTTGTCACATTATTGAGAACTTTTTTGGAGATCTTGAACCTCCTTCAGTTAATCCTGATCTTTTTTAGGGATTTGGAGAGGAAGTTATCTGTAGTTGAGATAAACTTTGCAATCAACGATATGCAAAATGGGAAATCCCCTGGACTAGATGGATTCCCATCAGAGTTTTTTTTTTTTTTTACAAAATTTTCAAGTCTACCCGCCCCGGTACTCTCACCCTTATTAAGGTCTGTGTTTGTGGAGTCAATTGCTGCATAGACATTGCCATTAGCTATGTTTACATGGACATAAGTAATCGGATCTAACGGCCGTTCAGAACAACCTGATTCCTTCCGCGCTTTCATCCTGCGAAGAAAAAGGACTAATAGCATGCATTGCTTCGCCTGTAGCTCAATCAGGGAGTGTAGTAACACCACCATCGCCGTCATTACAATCTGGCGTGGGTCCATTTTTGGCGCGTCTGTTTACTTTCGTCCCGGAAGTACAACTTCTTCTGTGGTTTTCGTGAAAGTAACTTCCTCTTCTGTGTGTTTTTATTTAAGGAGAGTGTACCAATTTGCGCATGTCAGTACTTCTGGTCAGAATAAAAGTCTGCTGCATGTAAACGCTCGTCATGAACGGATTATGCCCATGTAAACGCTACAATCTAATTATTCAATCAGAACAATCCGGTCAAAGAATTTTGCGCATGTAAACATAGCTATTGTTCATGTGTCAAGTTGTAATCTCACTCATACCTATGAAAGATAAAAATCTTCTAAACTGCGTCTCATATAGGCCTATCTTGTTTAAATACTGATGTTAAAATCCTTGCAAAGGCCCTGGCAAAACGACTTGAGTGGGTGGTCCCCACAATCGTCCCACCTGACCAGGGTTTGTTAAAATCTGTCATGTTCTCTTCAATGTAAGGCGGCTGCTTGATGTGCTGTAAACTCCTAGTCCACACGAACACACCTGTGACAAAGTCATTCTTTGATTAGATGCGGAGAAAGCACTTGACCAGGTGGAGTGGGGTTACCTCTTCAAGACTTTAAAATTATTCCGATTTGGTCCCAAATTTATATCATGGTGAGGATGATATACTTCTCCAATGGTGGAAGTCCACACTAACTGTAACATATCTTCCTATTTCAAACTACAGCAGGGTACGAGACAGGGGTGCCAGCTCACCACTTCTATTTGCATTGGCAATAGAACCATTGGCTATAGCTTTAGAGCAAAACTCCATCATTAAGGTGATAAATTGATTAAGGACAGAGCACAAAGTTTCTTTATATGCAGATTACATGCTTTTGTATACAAGTATATCAGACCCTTACCAACATCCCTGAATTACTTGCGTTGCTTCAAAAATTTGGGAAAATATCTGGCTAAGATCAACCTTTTAAAAAGCAAGCTGATGCTTGTGACCTTTATACAAAGTAGAAAAGAAAATCTTGGACACTATACCCTTTAAATTTATTTAAAAAAAATTCAAGTACTTTGGGATCTGGGTAAGTTGAGATCATAAGAACCTCTATAAAAACTAATTATCTACCTCTCATAGCAAACCTTAAGTAGGACATTGCTAGATATCAGTCTCTGTCTAAGACTCTAGGAGTAGAATAAACTCTGTAAAAATGAAAATCCTACCTAAATGTCTATACCATTTCAGAATCTGCCAATCTTCCTCACTAAATCCTTCTTTATTGGTCTGAACAGCCAGATATCAGAGTTTATTTGGAATAACAAAAACATCCACGAATTGCAAAGAGGGTCTTGCATCTGCCCCACAGACTTGGAGGCACATCATGTTCTTACCTTTATGCATAATTTAACATGATTATTGATTTTGTTAAGACCCCAACTGGCAAAATAAAGAGGCACAGACATAGCTATACAAAAAGTGATTGTTTATTTACAGTGCTGGAATGCAAGAGAGTTTGGTGTGGGAGGAGGCAACGTCTGTGGGATTTATGAGTCTGATAATCAGGAATGGACCAGTGGATCACGGGGCAAATTTTCTGGGTGTGTCTATTAATTTGATGTCCCTAGTGGATAACCGTACCTTTTGCCCCACCTGGTACTTGGGTGCAGAAGAGCAGTGTCAGTCAGCGAATCTCTTATTTTGCTCAGTTGTCCATAGGAAGGCTGGTCTGGTCTGGTGCCAAACCCTGTGACACCGGCGAAGATTATGCTAAACAGAGGGAACAGAGATGTCAGACTCTTTGGTAAATGGTAAATTATATAGCACCCTTCTATCTTATAGAGATACTCAAAGTGCTTTACACTACAATCTGTGCCTCATTTACCCATTCATACAGCATTCTACTATATCTCTACAAAGTTAATTGAACAAATCATTCTAAATGGTAAATGGTAAATGGAGCTTATTTATATAGTGCTTTCCATCCCCCTGTGAGGAGCCCCAAAGCGCTTTACAATACCAGCCATCCACCCATTCATTCACACATTCATACACCGGTAGTGGTAGCCTGCCTTGCAAGGCGCCATCCAGACCTACCGGGAGCAACTCGGGGTTAAGTGTCTTGCCCAGGGACACAACGACATATGGTGGGCGGACGCGGGATTCGATCCTCCAACCTTCCGATCAGGGGTCGACTGCCATTACCACTGTGCCACAGCCGCCCCAGGAGACTAAGGAGACTAATCAGTACTTTATCACATTCATACACCAATGGGACACACATTGGAGGCAACAAGGGGTTCAGTGTCTTGCCTAGGGACACTTCGATATGTGACTGCTGGTGGATTTGAACCCCAACTATTGCATTGTAGGATGACTGCTCTAACCACTCAGCCACAACCACCCAGGCATAGGGATGGGGAGTACCCCAGGGAGGCTTCAAAAGGGGACAGACCTGTAGCAGAAGAGGTTTGAGAATTATTTGCATATTCCACCCAAGGTACAGTAGGTGTTGGCTCCAGGTGGTGGGATTGTTCTTGATCATGCACCTTAAAGCAGCTTCCAGCTCTTGGTTGCATCTCTCAGTTTGCCCATTAGACTGTCTATGGTATCCGGATGTCAGGATAGGAGTGGCACCCAGAGTAGTACATACCGCAGAGATACCCTCAGACACTGGTAATCCAGTGCTAAAATTCAGGGCAATGTGGGACCATGGGCGTCCAGGAGAAGGTAGAGAAAGTAGAAGGCCACTCGGGGGTTGACTATTGTTCTTATTGCCGATGCAGACAGAGCAGGCACTCACAAACTCTCGGATGTCATGGTCCATGTTGGGCAACCAGAAGTTTATCTTGGTGAGCAGTAAGATACGTCTGATACCTGGGTGACAAGAAAACTTGGCAGAATGAATCCAATGCAGGACCTTACCACCAACGACTGTTGTGGGGACAAAGTCTTCCTGGAGGGTTAGTGCCAGGGTCAGGCTTGTTCTTCTGGGGCTTGCGGATCTCCTTCTTGATGGCCCAGGTCATGATCCCCACTGCACAGGATTGAGGTAAGATATTTTCAGGTGCTTTGGTTTAACTCAAGGAACTCGAGGAGGAGAACTGATGGGATAAAGCATCGGGTTTGGTGTTACGAGATCCGGGAATGTAGGTGATAGAGAAGTTAAATTGAGTAAAGAACAACGACCAACGGGCCTAGCGGGCATTAAATCTTTTAGCTCCTTGGATGTAGGCTAAGTTCTTATGGTCAGTCCAGATGACAAAAGCTTGATCTGCTCCCAGCCAGCCAGTCCTCCACTCCTCCAGGGCCATCTTGATAGCCAGCAGTTCTCTGTTACCTACATCCTAATTTCTTTCAACGGGTGACAAACGCTGGGAGAAGAAGGCACAAGGATAGATCTTACCTTCTGCTAAGGATCTATGTGAGAGTATGGCTCTGATCTCTGTGTCAGATACATCTACCTCCACAATGAACTGTCTGTGAAGATCGGGGTGGGCAAGGATGGGGGCCAAGGAGAAGAGTCTCTTCTATTCAGGGAAGGTGTTTTCAACTTCCGGAGACCAGTCAAATTTGTGAAGATCGAATTTGTGTGAGGGGGGTGGCTACCTGACTGTAGTTTTTAATGAAGGTCGGTAGAAGTTAGAGAATTCCAGGAATCATTGGAGTTGTTTTCAATCCTGAGGTTTTGGTCATTCTTGCTGGAAGGCAGGGGAGCCCCAGGAAGGAAATCAATGGGAAAATCGTAGGGTCTAAGAGGAGATAGGGTGATGGCCTCCTGTTTGCTGAAAACTAGCGCCAAAGCATGGTATGCTGGTGGTATTTTAGACAGATCTATCATTTCACAGGTGAAAAAGACCCAGGAGAAACTGCTGAATGTAAACATGAAGCAGAACAAGTGTCCCCCCATCTTTCAATCATGTGCTCTCTCCAATTAGTTAAGGGATTATAATAATAATAATAATTTGTCACATTTGTCATCTGTGTATGTTTCCCATACTTGACAGACGAAATTGGTCTTCTGCCTTTAACCCAACCACCACCAGGTGGTGCAGCGAGCAGCCGTAGTCAGCGCTCGGGGAGCTGGAGAATTAGATGTGCACTCATAGACACCCCAAGGTGTGTAGTGGCCGGGGCCGGGGCGCGAACCCGCGTCCTTCGGGTTCCAAGTCAAAAGCCTTAGCGTTTTATAAGCCAGGGGTAACATAGAATAAGCTGGGGTTGTGGCAAGTCAAAGATAAAATAACTCACCTCTCGTGGTGATTACCAGACAGGACCAGATGGAGCAGTCTTGTGAGAAACAGAGGAGATAGTTTTCCCTGTGAGACTTGCAATGTTGATAAGTTGGTTTAAAGGTGCAGTTGAGAGTTTACGTTGTTGGACTATATTCAAGGTAATCAAATTTTGCACTGCTCTTGAGTCAACCAGAGCCTGAATAGGGAAATTAATGTCATCAACACAAATGAAAGCAGAGAGACAAAAGTCATTTTCAGGAGCAGCAGTCACATTACCCACAAGTATCTCCTGAATTACTGGTGGTTTCCCCATTTTAAACAAAGCTGACAGTTCTTTAAGATGTGGCTGCTCTTGTCACAGTAAAGACAAGTCATTGGCAGAAACCCTTCTTTGTCTTTCCTCTGGGGCAGCTTTGTCCGACCCACCTGCATCAGTTCAGGTTCGGGGAGTGCTGGCGTAGCAAACTACTTCCGGTTGAGAGGTTATTCCTGAACTTGTGATCTCATTCTTTCAACGTTCTCCATTTCTGCAATTAATGCATATAGCAAGGTCAATAAGCTCCTCCAAGTCTCGAGGAGCCTCACAAGTTGCAATTTGGTCCTTTATGTTGTCATTTAATGCATTTAGAAAAACGTTATTTAACGCAACTTACCCCATTCAGACTCTTCCACTATTACTCGGAAGCGGATGGAAAACTCAGCGACAGATCTTGGCACCTATCGAAGAGTGAATAATCTTTGTTGGGCTTCCTCTTGTGGCAGAGGATAGTCAAAATCTTACTGAAACTCCTCGAGGAACAAGGAGAATGGCAACATAGCAATGGGGTGAGAGCAAAGGTGAGCATGAGCCCATTGCAGAGCTTCACCCTTGCGGGCGCTGACCATGTAAGTGATGCAGACAGTATAGGAGGTATTCCTGATAGGAGTTTGGCTAAAGGTGAGCTCACACTGGAGAAGAAAACCACCAGCCAGTTTAGAATCCCCTCTGAAGAGCTTGGATGGTCGGACGTCTGGTTCGTGTCTGAAAATTGGGGCGGGAGGTGGAGTTGGTTCAGGTAAGCTAATAGGTGCAGGATCCTTGGTGGCCATGAAGGAGAGTTGTTGTCCGAGGGTGTGGGCCATATTGCCAAGTTCTTGCTTTTGAGAGACCATTTGTTTTAGAGTTTGTACATGTTATCTATTCAAGTGTTTTGTGATAATATGGCCTTATCATTCTGACTCGCTTTAGTCTGGCCTTGGGGGTCTGATTTGCTGGAGCATTCTAACATGATTGTTGATTTTCTTAAAGATCCACTGACATGATTTTTCTACTATTCATCAAATTGCTCAAAATATATATATTTTATCATTTAAACATTGTTCGTTTTTGTAACCAAAATAATAAATCACTTTAATTTTGCTTTAAAAGGGATTTTGAACTTCAAGCCGTGTTTAATCATGGGAAATCCGATTACACACGAACGCACCATCTGTGACGTAGTGTGCAGAGTGTGAGGCAGAGCTCTGGGCTTGTCACGGTGCGCGGGTGTGCGCAGCTCGACATGAAGGTAAGTCTGATACAGCATCAGACCTAAATTAGATCCTGTTGTTTCTTGTTCCATTTTCTGCTTCCCAAAATGAAGACAAATAGCTCAAATCTTCACATAGATTGCTAAATTTGTCGGGTTTTAAAATGTCCGCTATTAAAGAGACCAGAGCCCTCTGCCTCACACTCTGCACACTATGTCGCAGATGGTGCATTCGCATGTAATTGGATTTCCCATGATTAAACACGGCTTGAAGTTCAAAATCAATTTTAAAGCAAAATTAAAGTGATTTCTCATTTTGTTTGCAAAAACAAACATATTTAAATGATAAAATATATATATTTTGATCAATTTGATGAATAGTAGAAAAATCACGTCAGTGGACCTTTAAGAACCCCAACTGGCAGACTAAAGAGGCGCAGACACAGGTATGCAAAAATTGGTTGTTTATTTATAGTGCTGCAACGGGATATAGTTTGCTGTGGGAAGAAGTGAGAGATAGGGTGAATATCTTGAAGATTATCAGTCGTTGAATTGTTGATATTGTAACAAATCTATAGGCCGTTTGTGTAATCAAACACTTACGAGGTCAGTTTACTGACTTACCTATAGTTTAGATGAAAGATCCGAGCAGATTTTATCTACCCCAGCCTACCATCAGTTTCACGGGGTCTCAACTTTTTCAGAATAAAACAATAAATCGGTGATGTGATTAGCCAGAAATGTAATTTCACGAGAGACTTCAACTTATGTTGGTCTACCAGAAAATAGACCTTTTATTGAAACTATCACAAAAATTACATTAAACATTTGTATCGATATTAGCTCTGATTTAATAACTACGTTGACAAGAATTCAAATTAAAACAAACAGACAGTTAGGAACTTTTCTGTTGGTACATTTACTTGACAGATTAAAAGCTTATGAAAAATAAGAAATAGGAGGAAGAAATAAAGTGAAAGCTAAGTTAACTGAAATTGATTATTTTGAACCAACCAGGGTGGCAGCCTTCCCCAAACAGGTCCAGCTGTACTTCCGACACGTGCAACATACAAACAAGCCTCTTTACCTGGTGACGATACGTCCCCTGGAGATGAGGGCTGAGAAGTTTGTGGACACTAACGGACTGGGTGGTCCCGCTCACGTCCAGTCGACTTCGTGCGTGTATGGCTGGATCAGACGAGCCGGGAGCACGCTTTCACCGGCAGGAACAGGCCCCAATCGCACTGACGGATTTTCAAAATAAACTTCAGAAAACAAAATCTTTCAGAAATGAGTGTTTGGAGGCACAGCAAGGCTTTGCCGTGACTCCAGCTGAGACGTGGGTCTATTTGATTTGTCTTTGATTTTATACGTCTACCTTATAATGTTTTGCTAGTTTTTTGATACTTTGTTAAAAAAAAGAAAAAAAAAATCTTTTGTTTTTTTCTCTCTTTTTGTTTTCTATTGTTTATTGTTTGTTTGTTTATTGTTTAATGAAATTCTATCACTGCTGTTCATTGTTCTTTAGTTTTAGCAGGTCGCTTTCGTAAATGAGCCCATGAGGTTCAAAAGATTTACCTGACTAAATAAAGGTTGAATGAATGAATGAATTTGACACACTGACCGGAACGTCTCCAACTTTCCCAGAGGAGAGAAGCAAGTTGCGAGTTAGTTCTCTCAAAAGCACTAAAGAAAAATGCAGGAAATGACCTTTATATGGGAGGCGGGGTCTTCCCCACCTCCTTAATGACTACTGGCTGGTTTTAACAAAATAAGAGATGGGTTTTCATCTCATAGGCAGAAATGGTCTCTGAAGGACAACAGGAAAACTGTTTACATAAACAGCCAGATGGCCTGCTCTGTGAGCACAGAGAATGTTATGGCTAACTTCATAGACAAAACAGAAGGAAGTGAACAGCTAACAGTTTACCCTGAACTGTGTCTTAGAATCAGAGCCTGCTTGCTCTGCAGAAATAAAACCAGAAAGGTCAAACTCATGCAAGTAACAGATCATCATTAAAATGACAAAAATATACTGTTGATCAATTCTGAATTAACACACATTACAGAGAAAGTTCAATCTGATTAATTAGTGTCCATTAATTCATAATAATTGTAAAAAATAAAAGTGTCCACTCGTCTCCTTGAGGGCTTCAAGAAGGTGTAACACTGAGAGTTTCAGAGAGATGTGGAGAGGCCCACATCCCATACGGACATGAGGGTGCTATATCCCTACAGTCCCCCTTTTTGGAAATCATCGCCTGTCCTTGGAGATGAGTTCCAACACGAAAGGATACCACCGAATGTCTCTGACCTCTATGTAATCCAGCAAGTGGGAAAAAAAAAGTCAAAAAAGTTCAAAATTATACTCCCATAATGTTTTTGGAAATTCCATACTGTTCGTAGGTAATCCCTTTGCGGTAAGCTTTCAATCCTTTGGAAAACATAGTCTGTTAACCCATGGAAAACTGAGTCTGTGATCCCTTGGAAAACAAAGTCTTATAATCCACAACGGTAAATCCACAACGATGGGGGTTATTGATTTCATCAGCAAGAATGGATTTTAATCAGCATGTAGAGGGGATCCCTCGATTGAAGCAGAGGAGGCGGCCCTTGGATGAAGGTTGAAGACCAACGTTGGATCAGCAGGTCCCCACATCGAAGGTTGCAGGCTGGATGGCTTCCAGTCGGTGCCACCCTGGTTCAATGTGTCATGCAATTATGTGGTTTTAGGTGGGCTTATGATAGGGATTCTACATTAAGCCTTACCTATATGCACCTGGTATGTAAGCTATCATGGATTAGATCAGCTACAATTACCAATTAAGGGGTGGATCAATGCTGTAAAAATCAGATATAGGGATCTATACCTATAGAAATGTGGAGGGCTTCTGTAACGAAGGCCTCTTCTTTCAAACTATTCCTCCATTCATTATTTAGTTTAGGTTAAACTAAAATAAAAAAATGAAAACTAGTTTGGTCTAAATGTCTGTTGTCTCTTAGACGAACGACGCAAGATTTGGTATTCCCTATAAATTTTGAAGTCTATGGCAAGACTCATCAAAATGAATAGATCTAGAATAGAAACGATCGAATCGGTTCTACCTAAATGATTGGGAGGTCAGTGTAGATTATAGTACCTTAAGTAGTATTGATCTACAATGACTCTTCAAAGATTGAGATCTTTAACAAAATGAACAGCATGTTGGCATAGTTAAATCCATTTAAGTCTTCAACTTATCAACAATCAAAACCTCTTTTGGCTGGGAGTGTTCAGAAAACAATAACAACTTCAATAACACAAAAGTAGCAATTAAGCAACTAAAAACAACGTTTCACTACAACAAACTCACTCTGGTCGTCAGATTCCAACGTGTCACACACAAGAAAAACAGTTCTTAGCTTTATAACCGATGTCAATTAAATCCTGCAGATTTAAACGGTTGTTAAGGTTAGTTTTTTGTTGTGGGTTTTATGCTTAGCGTTTCTAAGTTCTAGTTGGAACGGTTTCTTTTCGCAACTAGTATAGTTTAAACTGTTTAGTTTATTTACTATCCTGTGCTTGGACGACCTTGTTTTCCCATGAAGTCTGTGAGTTTGCGAGATCTTTGTCGTTTGTGGGGTTATTGAAATCTTTGTCCTTGACATGGGCATGACCTAACATCACCCCCCTGTGGTCATGAGGGACCACGCACACGGGTGTGGACGTCCGTCCATGGGCACGAGTTAGGATGCCATTGTTTAGTTTAGGCTGTTTACGCAGCTTAGAGTAGACAGTACGCAGGAACTTCTTGGGTTTCGGCCAACGTACCTCTGTACGTCGTTTACCTCTTTCTGCGTAATTCAGGTGTGTCACAACTGTCGGCGCAGTCGCAAGTGTGTCTGACTGGTCAGACTGCGACGGGTCACTGACGTTGTGGTTTGTGTCATCCCACTTCATGACTGAAGAGGTGCTCTTTGAGTTTGTAAGAACTATGTCATCTCTGAGTAGTTCTAGATTCAAATGCTCTTGAACCAAGGTTTCATTGAAAGCTTGGCTGATGGCTGAATTATCTGTCCCAGAGGACAGCACAGCGTACACGGTGTGTGATCCGTGGATCTCTACACCTTCTTTTACCTGTGGCAGGTAGTGTGAGGTTGCCCCTTTTTTGTTTGAGGAGGGGTCCTCAAAATCAGTAACAATGGAGTCCAAGTGACTGTCAGTGTGTTGTAGACTGTCATTTCGTGGGCTCAGATGTCCTTGAACCAAGACTTCACTGAAAGCTTGGCTGTTTGCCGCATTACCTGTCCCATAGGACAGTACAGCGTCATCGGTGTGGGACCCTTGGATCTCCACACCTTCTTCTACCGGTGGTAGGTAGTGTTCAGTGAGTGCTGAAGGTGTCAGTTCGCAGAGGAGGTTCTCGTGTCGGGCCAGAGACTGGTCCACCTGTTGAGTCTCCTCTGTCTCACCTGTATATGAAGGTTCACTTACCGGGTTTGTGGTCTCGGTTGGGGAATCCCATGTGACCTCAGCGGTACCTGTTGTTAGACAGTCAGTGTCCTGACCTTGGGGAGGCACCACGATTGGCAGTGGACTGCTCACTGTGGCCCACATTGTCTGATTGCCATAATTTATAATCGCTTCAAAGCGATTTATAAAATCTTGGCCAACCACAAATGGAGTCTGGAGTGAGTCAAGTTCAGACACATATACCGGGTGGTATAGTGACATTTCGCCAATCTGCATGTGAACCATGGCTATTAGGGTTGTTCTCGTCTTTGCGAGGCCCTGTTGCTCACCATAAGTGTATTTCACAAAGGGTATTTGCCTGTCAACATCGTTAGCGGCGGTCCTTAGCTCCTCAAACAGTTCGGCTGACATGGTAGACACGTCTGAGCCGCAAACCAGGAGTGCTTCTTGCGCGAGGACCCCTTCCAATGTGAGTGGCAGGTAAGCTCTCTTAGCTATCCCCCTTTTTATAAAGTTACACAGAAACCATTCAGGTTTTTTCACACGTTTCTGTGTACGTGTGACTCTGTCTGTGTAATCATCGTCGCTGTCAGCATCATGATGGCTGTCTGCCTCATGACCTTCAGGATGTGGATTTTCATCAATTTGTTTGCTGTCAGCATCTGGACTTTCAGGACGCTGATCATCAGCAATTTGTTTGCTGTCAGCATCTTTGTCAGTGTTGACGATGTTGTCAACAGTGTGCACTGAGTCGTTGCAAAAGGCAGTGCTGCGTGTCGCTTCATCAGGTTGAACAACGCTGTTTGTGTTATCATCAAGGACAACATCACACGTTGTGTCAGCTTGGTCAACCACTGTAACATTCAAATCATTTGACAAACAACTCACAACCTCAGTCACGTCCACGCGCGGAGGCGCCGTTTCCATAATCTGAGCATGTGTGACTCTTTGCATGTCTCGAGCTGTGCAGCTCGAGGGGCAAGGGCAGGAGGGCCGCTTCTCGGGAGTACATGTCGGGACAGACCATTTTTCAAAGGGTCATGGTTTCCAGACATCAACTTCTCTCGAAGTTCACCCACTGTGAGACCTAGGTGAGGACTCTTTTGGTTCGATCTGAACCATCTTGGTTCACCTAGAGAGCGAACACCTACCTTGTGTGGTTCTCTGCTCATCTCAGGGTGTTCAACCTGAGGGGCAGGGGCAACAGAACTCCCCGCGAACCGATCAGAGTCAATGTTCCAGCTGGACACAATCTGTGGTTTGTTATCATGAAAAACCTGTTCACATTCGCACTCCGAAGGAGAGGGAACCTCTTCTACTTCCTGCGAGTGTGACCTTTTGACCTGGGCACACCACTGAGGGTGTTTTTCGCTGTTCGAGCATGTCAAAAAAATCCATAGCACATTGTTTAATTTCTGCCATGGTACTCTCTTTGCAATTAACATTGAAGTGAACACATTTCATTATGAAAGGTATTAGATTCAAAGTGAAACGACTTTTAAACAGGTAATCTTCCTCAATTCCAGGGACAGTTTTATCCCCTGTGTAAGCAGAGAGGAGCCTGTCGTAAAACACCAGGGGATGTTCACCTGGTTCCTGAAGGACGTTCTTTGCAGCTAAGTGCCTATCAAATGATGAAACAAGCCCACAATTTGTTGATGCACCTGCTAGAACGTCCATTATTGTACTGATTTTCTGTGAAAAATCAAGGAAAGTGGGTCTTATTTCACAGTGTGCAGTCTCACCATGTGATGCCTGCGGCAGTCAACATGGAGTCCAAGATGTGAAATCAAATAAAAATCAGTGATTTTTATTAATTTGTCGACCTGTGACAAGGTCAAACAAAATCGGCTGTTTTTGTGTGATTTTTGTGAAAATCAAGACAAAAGGTGCCTCATGTGTGTTAATTTAAACTTGCAGTTTAAAATAAACAGGGACAGACAGCTTGTTTTGCACAGAATTTATGATAAAAGTGTCAAGTTTATCAAAAAGCAGACATGTCTGTATTAAATCTGTGTAACTGTTCTGCCATCAACATTTGATTATATGTGAAAATCAAATGAAAGGGTGCTGTGTCCTCAACATTTCAAAACGTACTCTATTCAAAAACAGGAACATTCAACATGTACAAATTACAGGAAGACTGCGTCTTCCAAAGTAACCAGCAGATGGGGTTGCCGCGCTGGATAAGTTTTATCACAGCGACTGCAATTTCTCTATCTGACCTCTATAGAGGCGCTGTTATCACCCGTGAGCGAAGCTGCAGCTTTTAGCCCACACAGACATCTAACAACGGATGAAAAGCATCAATCAGAAATATCCAGAGCTTTGACATGACAAAACACCAGAACCCCAGTCTTATAATAGACGATGCGATGTGAGTAACATCGTTTAGGACAGGTAAAGTGATTCTTTAAACTGCGTTTAAAAGAAAGCGATTGGACCCATAAAGCAGTTGCAACTCCCGGTGTCACGTGACCTGGTCACATGGCAATCGGCAGTTTCAGAGCAACTGACTCAATCCACCCATTAAAATCCCCAAAACACCGCGATGAAACAGTCTTTTCAGAGATAGTAACGGACAAACAAGCATGAAACCTGTAAGAGCAGGTTTACCGAAGTGAAAGTTGACGAGGAGTGGGCTCCCCCACCCCGCAAGCGTCAACACTTACAGCGTAATCGACCAATCACAGCGAAGACAGAACTGTAGTTCTAAAACCCAAGTGTTCATGGGAAACTGTGTCTTCTAACCCTAACGCCACCCACGTGTGACGCGCCGTTCGAGCGGTGTGTTCACGGACCTGCGGTCGGTCGAACAAGAGCGTGGAACGGACTTTTTAACGTTCTAAAACAGTCAGAAATATCGCAAAACACCGCGGTTAAGCCAGTCTTCGACGATATCACGTGCATAGAACTCAAACAACACAGATAAACTGTCAGAAATGTGTGCAAAAATGAATCTGACAACCAGAGTCTACAGAAACCAACTTTTTTGAACACGACACACAATGGACCAATCACAGTGCTTTAAGCAGCCATTTTGTCTCTCGGTAATGCTAACGTTAGCTCGACCCAAAGACCTGGACACACTTTCACAAAATAAACTTATTTTTACACCGCAGAAAATTCTGTAAATGAGCTCAAACACATCCAGGCTAACTCCCACGCCCCCCAAAGAAGGCAGCACGCTAACTGTGTACAACAACAGACTTTACGTCAAACGGAACCGGATCCCGTCCGGTCCAAGCTGAGAGGGTCCAATCGAACCTCACAACACACGTTGTAACAGAAAAAGGCACTTAATGGAACAGCATAATAATGTGTGACACAGCTTTTCAACAGCAATCCGCAGAAGTAATAAAATGAAGCAGTGGTGACACGGCGGTCACAACAATGAAAAATGCATGCAGCCTCGCGACACGTTATGAACGTCTCACAAACACAGACAAAACATTCATCCGCAGCTTCAATCATACGTTGAAATGTGAAAGAAAAGATAATTCTAACGGGAAACGCATCAGACAATGCCACGATTAGCAATCTCTGAGACACTCACCAGCCAAAACTATTCTATAAGTCCACAACAGGATGCAAACTATGCCAACAAAACCGTAACACATAGACTACAAAAACAACTTAATAAATGTAATCTTTCAGAAGACCGTACGTGGCCACCAATATGTAACAAATCTATAGGCCGTTTGTGTAATCAAACACTTACGAGGTCAGTTTACTGACTTACCTATAGTTTAGATGAAATATCCGAGCAGATTTTATCTACCCCAACCTACCATCAGTTTCACGGGGTCTCAACTTTTTCAGAATAAATCAATAAATCGGTGATGTGATTAGCCAGAAATGTAATTTCACGAGAGACTTCAACTTATGTTGGTCTACCAGAAAATAGACCTTTTATTGAAACTATCACAAAAATTACATTAAACATTTGTATCGATATTAGCTCTGATTTAATAACTACGTTGACAAGAATTCAAATTAAAACAAACAGACAGTTAGGAACTTTTCTGTTGGTACATTTACTTGACAGATTAAAAGCTTATGAAAAATAAGAAATAGGAGGAAGAAATAAAGTGAAAGCTAAGTTAACTGAAATTGATTATTTTGAACCAACCAGGGTGGCAGCCTTCCCCAAACAGGTCCAGCTGTACTTCCGACACGTGCAGCATACAAACAAGCCTCTTTACCTGGTGACGATACGTCCCCTGGAGATGAGGGCTGAGAAGTTTGTGGACACTAACGGACTGGGTGGTCCCGCTCACGTCCAGTCGACTTCGTGCGTGTATGGCTGGATCAGACGAGCCGGGAGCACGCTTTCACCGGCAGGAACAGGCCCCAATCGCACTGACGGATTTTCAAAATAAACTTCAGAAAACAAAATCTTTCAGAAATGAGTGTTTGGAGGCACAGCAAGGCTTTGCCGTGACTCCAGCTGAGACGTGGGTCTATTTGACACACTGACCGGAACGTCTCCAGCTTTCCCAGAGGAGAGAAGCAAGTTGCGAGTTAGTTCTCTCAAAAGCACTAAAGAAAAATGCAGGAAATGACCTTTATATGGGAGGCGGGGTCTTCCCCACCTCCTTAATGACTACTGGCTGGTTTTAACAAAATAAGAGATGGGTTTTCATCTCATAGGCAGAAATGGTCTCTGAAGGACAACAGGAAAACTGTTTACATAAACAGCCAGATGGCCTGCTCTGTGAGCACAGAGAATGTTATGGCTAACTTCATAGACAAAACAGAAGGAAGTGAACAGCTAACAGTTTACCCTGAACTGTGTCTTAGAATCAGAGCCTGCTTGCTCTGCAGAAATAAAACCAGAAAGGTCAAACTCATGCAAGTAACAGATCATCATTAAAATGACAAAAATATACTGTTGATCAATTCTGAATTAACACACATTACAGAGAAAGTTCAATCTGATTAATTAGTGTCCATTAATTCATAATAATTGTAAAAAATAAAAGTGTCCACTCGTCTCCTTGAGGGCTTCAAGAAGATGTAACACTGAGAGTTTCAGAGAGATGTGGAGAGGCCCACATCCCATACGGACATGAGGGTGCTATATCCCTACAATATTAATTGAGGATGTTTCTTACAGTTGTTGTTTGTTGCCAGTTGCGTTAAAGAGGGAAGGAAGCAGTCCGGCGGAGAAGGGGAAGCCAGAGAGGTGAGTAGTCGTTTGTATGTGCGAGTTTGTCAAGGGGTCCGGAGTAGAGTTTTCTGAGTTGAGTTGGGTGTGCAGGATTGACAACCAGACACAGCCAGGGAGCTAGGAGGAAGATGGGCAGGCATGAAGGACTAGTACAGAGTTTATGGGCAGAATAACTGCAGGTTAGTCAGAGTAAGAACACTTTCTAGTTTGCTGGCTGTAGCAGAATTACCAAAGGCAAGTAATGCTCCAGCAAAGCTGAATGTCTGGCCGAGGCTTAAATAGGGCTGGGCCATATCATATTGTTCACGATAATACCAGAAAAAAAGGCTTTCCCGGGAAAACAAATGAAATCATGATATGCTAATTTCATGACATAATATGTCAAGCGCCCCGCCCCAATAACAGAACCGAGTGCGCCGAACGACCGAATCGAACTGCGCACCCCCTCCACCTGTCGGTACTGGCGTAACGCTAATTAGCTGCGCACAATACTAACTAGCTAAAAAGCTAAAAACATTGTGTGGCTTGGCTGCGTTTCTCCACCAGCTCTAAACTGCGGGTACAGACTGTGACAGCTCAACTGTCTCCCTCCCTGCTCTGATCTGCCGGTGCGGGTGCAGCTCTCAGCTGCGTCTCCCCCGCTCTAAACTGCCAATACAAACGTAGCTCGTCTTGTTCCCCCCCCACCACTACCTGGCTCTGGGCTGCCAGTGCAGGTCTCCTCCGCTCTAAACTGCCGGTACAAACATGCGCAGGTCTGTCTCTTGAGTTCCATAGTCCATGTACAAAGAGGCAGGAGGTCAAAGACAGAGCATCAGAGAAATGGAATAATTCCTGCAGGAACAGAGTAAGCTGAAACACCAACAAACTTCAGGGTCAGCTGAAGACACATTGTTACAGGTTCTAGATGTTATATCTCATTTAAAGGCAACATATATTTTGTTGTATGTTACATTTATGCTCAATGGATGTTAAGCTTCATTTTATTCAGTTATTTTAGGAAACTGCACTTGCACTTTAGTTTTTGTGGTGGATTTATTTATCTATATTTTGTGCAGACTTTTTCAATCTAAATAACAGAAGGATCTTTTTCATTTTTTCTTTTTAAATTGGAGACTGAATACTTTGCTAAATAATTTCAGTAAAATTAACCCTTAATTTTGTTTTTGTTTTTATATAATACTGCAAAGCAACATGTTAAGTTAATTTTGTCAAATTCTTATTATTTTTTGTTATATCACAAAATTTATTGTTATTGCCAGAATGCTCTGAAATATCATGATATTATATTTGAGCCATATCGCCCACCCCTAGGCTTAAAAAAAGCAGGAGGTGCAGGTCTGGTAGGAAGGTGCAGGTGTGGCTAATCAGCTGATTAGCTGCTGAGGAGGAAGGTGACTAAGAAGGGAAAACAGAGAATCTCACATTATTATTGGGCAGCTAATGGTAAATGGAGCTTATTTATATAGCGCTTTCCAGCCCCCTGTGAGGAGCCCCAAAGCGCTTTACAATACCAGCCATCCACCCATTCATTCACACATTCATACACCGGTAGTGGTAGCCTGCCTTGCAAGGCGCCATCCAGACCTACCGGGAGCAACTCGGGGTTAAGTGTCTTGCCCAGGGACACAACGACACATGGTGGGCGGATGCGGGATTCGAACCTCCAACCTTCCGATCGGGGGTCGACTGCCATTACCACTGTGCCACGGCCGCCCCTAATATCAGAGCTTTTCTATTTTGGTCGAGTAAGGACACCCTTTCTGCCAGTTGGGTGGCCTTGGAAGGGGCCTCAATTAAATCCAGTTCTCCTTTTGCATTACTCTGCTCTCGGCTGTCATTTAAACCAGTAGTCCCCAACCACCGGGCCGCGGACCGGTACCGGGCTGTGGGTCAATTCATACTGGGCCGCACAGAAAAAAATAATTATTTTGAAAAATCACCGGATTATCTCCACCACACCTGTCAATGACTCACTCTTGACGCAGGTCAACATACACAAGCAGTAAGTTTCAGTTTATGTTAGATGCATGCACAGATTGGTTCTACATTGCCTGTTTGGGTGGAGTAATTTAGCTGCGTTGTCTGGAGCAGACAGGAGGAGGCGTGCCGCCGTGTCTGCACATTTTTATTATTATTTTTTTTTGAAGTCTTTATTCGTTTCATAACAAAATTAAAATACATAACATAACAATTAACATATCTCTAACTACAAAACATAGTATATATAAAATGAAAGGCAGCAGATGAAGAAAAAAATCTTATAATATCTGCTCCTTTGTTATCCAATAAACCATTCAAATAAACAAATTCAAAAAAAAATTCAAAACACAAAAATAACTCAAGCGATATTTCAATTATCTAACACTTTTCATGAAATACATTCATA
Organism: Garcialebias charrua; assembly: GCA_038048925.1. NCBI lineage: Eukaryota > Metazoa > Chordata > Actinopteri > Cyprinodontiformes > Rivulidae > Garcialebias > Garcialebias charrua. Next base: position 12,052 of record JBBPBX010017654.1, on the reverse strand, counting down.
TATATATTTATTTAGCATATGGACTTTTACCAGTTTCTTAAATATTGAGATTGATTTAGCTTCCTTAACATCGAACTCCAAATCGTTCCACAGTCTAACACCTTGAATTAGTGTAGATCTTCCCTTCAAACTGGTTCTGAATTGCGGTGTAAGAAAAACATCCTTCCCCTTAAGATTATAATTGCTGGATCTTTTCACATAATTATTTTGGATATTAGAAGGCAATGCATTATGATGCGCTCTATACATAAATGACAAGATGTTATAATCCACTAAATCAGGGAACTTCAAAAACTTCAGTTCACAAAATAATATATTCGAAGGATGACAATAATGTTTACCCTTGATAATTCTTATAATTCTCTTCTGTAATATAAAAATGGGCATTGTAATTGTTTTACATGCTTTTCCCCAAACATTAATACAGTAAATCAGATGTGGCACACCAATTGTATTGTACAACAAACACAAAGCTTTATCATTCAGTAGATACCTAGCCTGGTTAAAACCAGACCCTGTCCTTCACTTCGCTTCAGACAAGGGTCTGGGACCTGTCCATTGAAAAACAATTCTTGCTGGAGGCGTGGCCTCTGCTGATGGCTGCTCCCCCGTGGTCTTCTGAACTTGACTTCAGCTCCGCCTCCTGCTGAATTTTCTCTCGCTCCGTTGTATATTCTGTGTTTATATGATAATAAAACGTCCTAATAAAATAAAATAAAACCATGGAGCGCTGGTCCAACACACCAGAAGACCAGGAAATCTGATGGGACTCGGGCAGCAACTTAAAACCTGACTTTAATTCTCTCGTGACAACCTGAGGCATTTCCTTGTTCAGCGGAGGGAGAGGAGGAGGAGGAGGAGGGAGGAGGGAGCGAACACTTGACTTTTGGGAAAAAAACAAAAGAAAACTCCAGATAAGGGATTAAGAAGGGGAAATTAATAAATTTGTGTCACATATAAAACAGTCCTGCATCGCTTTGAATGAGAACATGCGGCTGCGAGCTGGCTGCGCGCTGGGACAGGTGGGGGCATTTCCTTGTTCAGCGGAGGGAGAGGAGGAGGAGGAGGAGGGAGGAGGGAGCGAACACTTGACTTTTGGCCAAAAAAACAAAAGAAAACTCCAGATAAGGGATTAAGAAGGGGAAATTAATACATTTGTGTCACATATAAAACAGTCCTGCATCGCTTTGAATGAGAACATGCGGCTGCGAGCTGGCTGCGCTGGGACAGGTGGGGGCGTAGGTTAGGGGCCAAAAACTCTGCCCCTTCTGTTCTCTGATTGGTCCGGTCAAAAATCTACCGGAGAAATCCTTGTCTATGAGAGAAGTCCCAGACTGTGCAGTGAAGGGAAATGAGAATTGAGCGGAGCTGTGCAGGAAGGCGAGGGCCAGGCTAGTAGATACCTGACTCTGTAAAAAAGTGCAACAGATTTCGATATTTTCATTTTAACTGAATTTATGTGTTGCTTCCAAGATAATTTATCATCAATGATGACACCCAAAAACTTTGCCTCATATACTCTACAGATTTCTGAATTGTCAATCTTGAATGAAACTTCAATATTTTTATTTTTATTGCTAAATATCATATAATTAGTCTTATCTTTCTCACTCACACCTATGGACAATTTAGACTTACCAATCAGCCAAGTGAATGGTTGTTTGTCTCGTTTGTCTATGTGTCCCTGTGATGGACTTGCGACCCGTCCAGGGTGTACCCCGCCCCTCGCACTGTGATTGCTGGATATGGGCACCGGCGACCCCGTGACCCAAAATGGAAGAAACGGGTAAAGATAATGGATGGATGGATAGTCTTATCTAAGTTTAACGATACTTTGTTTAGTCTAAACCAATTTTGAATTTTATTAAACTCAATCATCATTAAGTTCAATAACTGTTCAATATTCGTACCAGAACAAAAAAAAGTTGTGTCATCTGCAAAAAGAACACATTTAAGGAGACTGGACGCCTTAACCAAATCATTTACATACAGGATGAACAACTTTGGACCAATTACAGATCCTTGGTGCAATGGTGCAGTAATCTGATCTTACATCATTTATCTGCACAAATTGTTTCCTGTTATTTAAGTAACTGCATACCCATTTCAGAGTCAATCCTCTGATACCATATTTATACAATTTCTCAGAAAGAATGTTATGATCGACCGTATCAAACGCCTTTTTTAGGTCAACAAACACACTCACACAATACTGTTTTTGGTCCACAGCAGTTGTTACTTGTTCAATAAAATCCACAAGCGCCATGGATGTAGAATTTTTTGCTCTGAAACCATATTGGCTATTGGTTAAAATATTTTGTTTTTCAATAAATTGGTCTAATCTGTTACTAAATAATTTCTCCAATATTTTAGAAAACTGTGGTAACAAGGATATCGGTCGATAATTATTAAACTCACATTTGTCACCTCCTTTAAACAGAGGTACCACCTTGGCCACCTTCATTTTGTCAGGAAATACTCCTTTTGTAAATGATAAATTGCATATATATGTAAATGGTTCGATTACATGTCCCAGTATGTGCTTTACAAACATCATATCCATTTCCATATAATCCTTTGATCTTTTGTCCAAAAATTTATTAACGACATTCATTATTTCATATTTATCAGTTCCATGCAGGAACATACTTTCAGGGTAATCATCAATTAAATAGTTCACATCATTGTTCACCTTAGGTATTGTTGCAGCAAGGTTGGTTCCAACATCAACAAAGTAAGGATTGAATCCATTTACAATTACATTTTCATCGTGTACTTTCTTGTTATCCGTTGTAAAGGTTTGTGAAATGCTTGTTTTATTTGTATTTTTTTGTAAAGCTTTATTCACTACCCGTCATGTGCTTTCATGTCTCCGTTACTTTTATTCAATAAGTCACTATAATATTCTTTCTTATGTTTTCTTATAATCCCAACTAATTTGTTTTTATATTGTTTATATCTATTTTCAGCTTCCCGTGTTCTACATTTCAGGAAACATGAATACAAATGATTTTTCTTTTTACAAGCATTTCTCAATCCCTTCGTCATCCATTGCTGGTCAACAACTTTCTTCTTGGTGTAATTTTTATAATACAATTTTTTTATATAAAGCTTCAAGGATATTCATGAATGCATCATATGATTTATTTACATCATCAACATAAACACTATCCCAGTTTTGTTCAATTAAATCATCTTTCAACTTATCTAAAGCTTTCTTAGATGTGTTTATTATTTTTGTTGTACATGGGATTATTTTTTTGGTTGATTGAAACTTCTTGTAGATGGTAAACACTGGTAAATGATCACTAAGATCACTCATTAAGATACCACCAGTCACATTTCCATTTGTGGCATTTGTAAAAATATTGTCAATTATAGTTGCACTATGAGACGTGATTCTTGTTTGCTTTGAAATTAAATGATAAAGATTTAATGCATTGAGTCTATAAATGAACCAACATTGTTAGAGTCTTTCTGTACTGTATTCCCAAATCAATATTAAAGTCTCCACAAAGAAAAATTGCTTTATTGCATCTCTTGTCAAATAACTCAATAATTTTATCTGTGAATGACTCAATATTTGATCCGGGTGGTCTGTATACACAACTTATAATGATATTTCTGTCATTTTTATTAATTATTTCAATAGTTATCATTTCAATTAATTTCTCATCATTTATTGACATTTCCCTGATTAAATTACATTTTATAGTACTTTTTACAAAAAGTGCCACACCACCACCTCTTTTTTTATATCTGTTCATTGTATACAATTCATACCCATCGATTTGTGCATTAATTATATTATCATCCTTTAACCACGTCTCAGACAATGCAATTATTGTAAATGTTCTATCAAGTTGCTTTAAATAATCAGTAATTTTGGAAATATTTGCATTTATACTTCTACAATTGAAATGAATTATGGATAAGCCAGATTTTGTCAAGCTAAAATCATTGAATTGTTGTTCACTATAATAATCACAACCTTCTATTGTTGGAAAAAAACCAGGATCATTCAGATCATCAACATTATATATTTTTGATTCAGATTCAGTATATTCTGTCATTGTCAAAAACATCCGTTCATCGAACTAATGTTTTAACAATTAAAATTTTATATATTTTATATGAAATATGATTTGATGACTTGAAGGTTGCCATTTTCCTGGATTATTTAAATTTTTCCAAGTCCTTCATTTCCTTTATTATTTTGGGCTGTGATTGTTCGTTGACTTTGAGCCAAACATATCCATTTCTCGTCCATGTTGATATTATTATGTTTTGTTTTTTTAACCACCTTGCCTCCCGTGCAATGTTGGCATTCTGTTTTGTCAGATGCTCATTCATATATACCTTTGTGCCCTTTAGTTTTTTTGCCTGCATCAACACATTATTTCTAAGTTTCCTGCTTACAAATCTAACTACTATTGCTGGTTTAATTTTTTCTTGTCCTGGTAAAGTGTAGCAGATAGATACATCCTCATGGTCGATATTAATGTTTTTGTCCTCCAGAAATTATATAACTTGGTTTTCCAATGTCTGTATATCTTGATGAGATGCGTCCTCTGTTGTTGCCGGACCCTTCACAGCTTTTGAAAAAGTCTTCGGTTTCACTGTTAAACCCGTTATAATCAGATTCTCCAATCTCGCATTTCTTTCTATATCTTCAACTATTTTTTCTAGTTCAGTTATTTTTTTGTCCTTCTCATTTATTTGGAATTTGAGTTGTTTCACTTCTTCTAACAATCCATGTAATAGTTCTTGTTTTGAAGTCAATTTAGACAGTTCCATACTCATAAAGTCCAATGACTTTTTAATGTCCTCCATTTCTGTACCTTGTTCATCCAAAAGATCTTTCTTTCCACGTCTGGCTTTATTTGACATTATTAAGTTTACTTACAACCTGTAGATGTGCGCACAGCCGAGGAAAGCAGACGCCCGATCCTTGGCCACCACCGCCCTCTGATGGTAGCCAGTGGCTACTGCACACCAATCCAGCGCCAGAAAAAGAAAGGAAGGAAGAAACTACGGTGGCCCAAATGACCACCAGCAGCCCGCAAAATCCTCCTGCGAAGACCGGCTCCCAGTGGCACCTAGACCCAACAGCCGCAGACCTCAATCTTCACCCTGCAAAGCGGGCACAGCCTCAGCAGATGGTCTCCTCAGTAGCCCCACGCCGTCGCTCGCTCAGCCCAGCGAGGCCAACTCCACAGATAGCCCCTCGGCTAGGTAGCTTCGGCTAGGTAGCTTCCCAGTTTTAGGCCGAAGGCCGAGGCCCAACCTCACAGGAAACGACAACCCAGTCGCTCCTCTCCAGGCAGTAGAATGTCCTTCTGTGTGCCGTAAGTTTTCCCCTTTTTTTTCTTTTACATGAATGTACGAGGTTAGAACTTATTGTTTGAAATATTTGAATGGATTAATTATTTGATAGCTCCTACGTGGCGCAGCGTTCCGTCGAACGTTCGTCCGTGGCGGCCATCTTTCGATCCCGAAACTAAATTTGAAGGATGACTCTGCATATTTTTCAACCCGGCTGACAAAGAGTGACTATAAAACAATTAAATAAAAGTATAATTTTAAACAAAGCTTCCTAATATCACATCAGAGCTGATTTTGTCTTGAACTTTTTTGAATTCACATCAACGCTGTTCCTTCGCATTTCTGCTTCTGCTCTTAAAAAAAAATCTCTGCCCCTAAAAGTTCAAAGTCATGGGCAATTTTATTGAAAAATAACACAAATATAATTAAAGTTTTGCACTATGCATAAGTTCCTGCACTTGTGTGTACTGATGTGTGAATCACTGTGGAGCAGGGAGGAGGATGAGGCACAGCTGACCCCGGTGTGGGATATATTAATTAAATGAGAAATGATCCTGCACTTAATACACTTATAAATCACACATAAAGTGATTAAAAGTATATTTGAAATAGAGGTGCTGGTCATAAAATTAGAATATTGTGAAAAAGCTGATTTATTTCAGTAATTCCATTCAAAAAGTGAAACTTGTATATTCATCCGTTACACACAGACTGGTGTATTTCAAATGTTTGTTTCTTTTAATGTCGATGATTATAACTGACAATTAAGCAACTGACAAATCAGCTACCTCAATTTGTCCTGAAGTGAACGCCCCCTACCTGCATAGCTACAGCTTTGCAGTCATTTCAATAATGAGTGAACATCTTTTGTTTCACGTTAATCTACTGTAATAAACCTTTGTAAAATACACCAGAATGCAGGACATGGCATCTACTTTATTCAAAATTCTCTGGGGTAGGATCCTCAGACTCCCCCCAACCCCCTAGTTCATGAAAATATAGTCTGACATTAAACCGGTCTGTGGCACAATAAAGGTTGGGGACTACTGCTTTAAACAATCATTATCAACCTACACATCTAACCCAATTGTGATCTGGGCGGTTAAGATTTGGAATCAGTTCAGGAGGGCATTTAATTCTACACAGTTACTGTTTTTGGCACCTGTGTCAAATAATTACATGTTTACTCAGGGGTCCTTCCTGGGTCCTCTCCTATTCTATTTATACCGGCTGCCACTTGGTGCTATTTTCCGGAAACACCACTTGGTGCTATTTTCCGGAAACACAACATACCTTTCGACTTCTATGCCGATGACTGTCAAATTTACTTCCCCTAAGACGCAATGGTACATGCTCTATTCAACCCCTGCTCGACTGCCTGGCTGACATCAGGGACTGGGTGGCTTTAAATTTCTTAAGTTTCAATGAAAAGAAGTCTGAAGCCATGTTGTTCCCTCCCAACGACACAATCATGAACCACTGCAATCACCTTTCTGCTCTAGCCCTGTCTGAAAAACAAAAAGTCACAAATCTAAAAATTGTAGGGCTGCAACTAACGATTATTTCAATAATCGATTAATCGGCCGATTATTTTTTCGATTCATCGATGAATCGGCAAAAAAAAAAAAAAAGGAAACAAGTTTTAATTATCACCTCTTTATTCCAAAATTTGACTGACATATCAAATCGCACAAAAAACAGGTTGCTACTTGACTATTCTGTTAGTAAAATATTGAATAATTAAAAAATAAAGTTAGTCAGCTTCAATAAAAAATAAATGTACACAAACATATATACAAATGTATGATTTATACCTGCACAAAATGTAGCTACTTTGTAAAATGTGTTTTTGAGGGACAAGTGTAACCTGGATTAAAGGTGTGGATTGTTTTAACCTGGATGGGGTGGCTGTGGCTGAGTTGTTAGAGCAGTCGTCCTCCAATGTGTTACGTGGTTACTTTGTTTTGTCTTTTGTTTGTTTATTATTATTATTTTTTGGCACATTTGACGGTTCACTGGTGGAGGGGGGCGGGGCTCAGCCAGTCTAAGTGGTTTTAGCTGCGCTGGTAGCACACCTGCAGGGGTGATTGTGACAGATGGAGTGGCGTGTTGGACGCTACTGCAGCAGTGGAGTTTTGGTGAAGAGAAAAATATCTTAAAGGACGGTGCGGAAGGCTCTGGAGAGAGAAGTGGAGCATTCACCTCGGGACAGAACCCAGAGGGGAGCGTCGGATGGTTTTGGCCGGGTTTGTTTTGGATGAACCGGCTGGACGCTAACAGATTACAGTACATGCACCGGGGAAAATTATCACGCCTGCTAACAACAACCACAGATGAACACACAAGTGGTGCGCTTTTAAGAAAAAAGAGGAAAACTATAAAGAAAAACAAAGAAACAACAACTATTGAACAGTGACGGATGAAGGATCGTGCGGGCTCGCCCCTCCAGGATGTCAGCTGATTGAGACTGATCGGACATCAAAGGTAAGCCCCACCTCACTGTGTGTTCTGTCTCTGGTGCCAGTTTTGTTTCTTTTTGTTTCTTTTCTTTCTCATCACGTACTTCTAGTTGCGGTCCTACTCTCCAGTACAAAGAACGAGCTGAGGAGAGTAGCGATTACGTAACAAGTGGGGGCTCGTCCGGGATCACGGAACATCCTTTTGACTTTAAGCTACCATTTATGCAAGAGTTGAGGGTTGGAATCCACCAGCAGTCACATGCCTAAGTGTCCATGGGCAAGACACTGAACCCCATGTTTGTGCCCCATTGGTGTATGAATGTGAGCTAAAGCTCTGATTAGTCTCTTTAGAATGATTTGTTCTTTGTAATCTAGTAGAGTGCTGTATGAATGGGTAAATGAGGACATGTAGTGCTTTACACTACTATAAACAATGTAAAGCACTTTGAGTATCAATTAGATAGAAAGGTGCTATATAAGTACAGTACAGTCCATTTACCATTACAAGTGTGGATCATTGTAACCTGGGTTAAAAGTGTATCATGGCAGTGAAGTCTTCGTCTTCAACCATCGACAGAGGCCTCATGTCAGTGACGTTCATGTAAGGATCTTTCAGTCTCTGCTGCTTGCTGTGGTGTGCATGATGTCTGTCCATCATGAAGGCTGTCATTGTTGTTTTCTGGAATGAGAGAGAGTTTATATGTATTATATCATAATTTACAGTAACTCAAGAAATGCCTTGTTTCACTTGGTTAAACACACAAGCACACACACACACACACACACACACACACACATACACAAATATAAAATACTAATTACACACACTTGAGTAGATGAATAAATTACTGTAATTCCTGTTTAAATGCAATTCATCCTTCCATACAATGCAGTGACTTCAGACTTTGCCAGCAAATTAAAAGTTGAAGCTAAATCATTAAATTATCACCATCTTTGTGTTAGATTTATTTATAAAACACATTTAAACACTGCTTGTATCGTTACATTAAAAATAAAAACACACACATTCTCTGTCACAGCTAAGAAACAAGCAGCTTCAGCTGCCAGAGACACTGGCATCACGTTTTCTCTCTTTGAAACAGAACAAATACTGTATGGTTAAGACTTACTTGCTGCTCTTCCTTCATTCACACCGTGGTGAAGCCCGTCATGTTTACATTTCATCTGCGTGGTTATCTCGTGTCGCGTCGTCACTTTTCAAAGCTTTTTTATCTTTATGAAGCGTCGAACTCCCACACGTTGTAGGACTTATTTACAGTTTTCTCTGCGTCGCGTCGGTCATTTGTAAAATAGACTTTGAAAACAGTCTCTGCTCTGTTTCCTCCTCCCTCCTCGCTCTGTTCAGAAGCGCCACACACGCGCAGGCGCAGCACGCTGACGCTGCAGTTTTTTTTTTTTTTTCAAACTTTATTCAGTCAGGCTCAGCCAGCTTTGACAAAAGCTTTACCGGTGAACAAAACAGCTCCGCGGCGCCGTGAAAGATGCATAATCGCGCGACACAACGAATCGATGATGAAATTCGTTGCCAACACTTTTAAAAATCGATTTTTATCGATTTTATCGATTCGTTGTTGCACCCCTAAAAAATTGATCCTTCCATGAAACTCAACAGTCATGTGAATATGATTGTTAAATCCTGTTTTTTCCAGCTGAGGTGACTGTCTAATCTGAAGCCCATACTATCCAAAAATAACCTGGAGACAGTAATACACGCATTTATTACATCTAGGCTTGATTACTGCAATTCACTCCTGTTTGGTATCAGTCAGACCACCATTGCACAGTTACAACTGGTCCAGAACGCAGCAGCCTGATTTTTAACCAGTACAGGCAAAAGAGAGCACATTACACCAGTCTTGGCCTCCCTGCACTGGCTACCGGTTCATCTTCGAATCCAGTTCAAAATTCTCCTGTATGTCTAAATCGCTGAACAGTCTCGCCCCCCCCATCTCTCTGATTTGATACACCCGTATGTCCCACCACGTGCTCTGAGGTCAGCGGACCAGTTACTTCTCACAGTTCCAGGAACTCGTCTTAAACGCAAAGGTGACTGGGCCTTCTCTGTAGCAGGACAAAGACTCTGGAACGAGTTACCTCTGCTCGTCAGACAGGCCCCCTCCCTCTCAGTTTTCAAATCAAGTTTAAAGACTCACTACCATTCCTTTGCTTTCAACACCAGATGATCTGTGTTTGGTCGTTATATTTATTATCTGCAACGTTTTTATGTCTCTTTTTTTTACTTCATTTTGTATGTTGCCTATGTGTTGCCTGTTGTTTGTTTGTACAGCACTTTGTTGGCCTTGTCGCTGTTTTAAGTGCTCTATAAATAAAATGGTATGGCATGGTACTCTCTCAGTAGCTGATACAGCATTTGACACCTGGGTCTCGAGGGGAATGCATTCACTGTGGGATCTCTAAGCTGATCGAAGATTTGCCTCTTTCGAACTTCTGGTACAGAAGTTTAATATTCACAAGTCACCGTTTTTTTTTAGATATCCCAAGATGAGACATTTTGTGAGATCTAACTCTGATTGTTTTCCTCTGTATCCCTCTAAACCTTTTGTGGCAAAGATCTTGAAGTGCATGTCTAATACCTAGAGGGCCCTTAGCAAAACTTATACACTGCTCAATTCATACCATGAATCCAACTTGGACTCCCTTAACCTGAAATGGAAGTGGACTTGGAGGAATCCATATCAGACTCAGTCTGGAGAAAGATAATTAAGAACATTTACTCAGCCTCAATCTGTCTGAGACATGCTGTAATTCATAGGGGTGTAACGGTACGCTAAAATCACATTTCGGTTCGGTTCAACTACAAGGAGGGCTCGGTTTGGTTTAGTTTCGGTTTGTTTTCGGTCCAAACAAAGAAAAGTACAAAATAAAGACTTACAAACTGTTTATTTTGAAAATATGCCAAAAATACGTTTGTATTGTATTGTAATAATAAATAAAAGTGACCCATTTGGATATTTTAAATAAACAGCACTCTACAATAAAACTATTCTAACAATAATAAAAATCTTAATAAATACAATTACAGTCAGAACCAGAACAATAAGCAGCAACAGACTGTTTACAATCTAACTAATCAAGTTTTTGTCCAGTAGCAGCAGTGTGGCTGTATTTGTCCTCATTACTGTACTCACAACTTCTTCTTGGTGGGACAGGTGCTAGAACAGTTCAGAGTTCAGTTCAGTCATCACACACTTCTTAGCTGCAGGTGATCTGAGGCCTCATGTACAAAGACTTGCGTGGACTTCTTACTGAAAAGTGACGTACGGTCAAATCCAGAAAACGGCGTACGCACAAAAAAATCCAGATGTATCAAACTGTGCGTACGCCGGAATCCACGCACATTGCTTTTGTACATCACAATCAACGTGGAATTGAGCGCACATGAGAGAGTGGCCGACTCCGCCTTTGACACGCCTCCATATAAATATGCAAATTCATTTAAATATGCCCTGCACGAGAGGAATGTCGTCATTGCTCTATTGCAAATCATGTCGAAACGTGGAAAAAAGAGGAACTTCACGGACTGTGAACTGGAGACACTTCTGAGTGAGGTAGAGAGGCACGGAAAAAGGTTTTGTTTGGCACGCGTAGGCAAGCACTTTTAAACGAGAAGTTGACCACACAATAACAACATGCCTAGATAGGTCACTGGGTAGCGCGTTCGCCTTCCGTCCCGAACTTCATGAGTTCAATTCCCACATGATACAACGTTTTTTTTTTTTTATATTCATTCCAGATTTAAAGAACACAAGAAAACTATTTAGAAAAAACAACAAGAAATGAAACAATACATGAAATGAAAGGAAGCAGAGGATTTCTTGTGTTTTTAAAAAAAATAGTTTTCTTGTGTTCTTTAAATCTGGAATGAATAAAAAAAAGAAAACGTTGTTTTCATTTAAATATACCCTGCAACAGAGGAACGTCGTCTTGTCCCATCATGCATCACGTTCTTCAACTGCTAAAACAGCTAAAAATGAACAAAAAACAAGAATTTAAGCTGTGCAAAACTATTCAGTCTTTCTGTTTTTTATATTTTTTGCAGGTTATATTCTAATTGCGTCCATGTGGATGTAATAATTGTTAATCATGTGTGTTTGGTGTGAACAATGATGATTTTCACATCATGAACAGTTTCTCAGAATCACCTCTAGGTGTCGCCAATGGAACCAAAACCACAGAAACGTGCGTACGCCAACCCTGGAGCTGGCGTGGGGCTGCACACATTTCCA